>JACEFZ010027960.1:40000-160000 GCA_014155875.1 Cepaea nemoralis | reverse complement strand
AATTGTGTGTGTGGATTAGCTTTCCCTATTAACAGTGTCCCTCGCCATCAGGCGAATCCACTCCGATTTCAGATGTGTTGTGAATTTATAACCGCTGAAGTTATTGCACCAGAATCAACACTTTCACGGGAGCTCTGTGTGGGAAAGGGTCTAAGAGCTAAACTGGGATTGTGAGTCTAACTTTGTGGAAGCACTGATTGGCATTGGGGGGTTATATTATGCATCAAGCCTGGTTGTATGTTATGTGTCGGCTCTGTGGTGAGATGGTTACAAATGAAAATCGTAATCCCGCACTACCGCGTTTGACATACAGCTGCGGGCTATTTGGCAGCAGACCGCCTTGAGTTGGTTTCCATACAATGGCTATGAGTGCTGGTCGTTCAGACAGCAATGACAAACTAATGAACGTAAACTTGCCCAGGAATCGCAAATATCCAACAACATAAAATGCTGGAGTTGGCTGCTACGTCATGTAAAGGATATGCAACTAACTTTGTGTGTGGTGTGGGGGGGGGGGGGGGGGGAGGGCGGCGTGTGATTTCATGAGACACCGGTGGTTCTGGTCAAATCGCCTGGCTCCCTGCTGCTATTCGATCTAATTCAGGGGGCAGAGGGTGTCATTTCATGGGACAAAAGTGGTTCTGGACAAATTGCCCGGCTCCCTCTTGCTATTCGATCTAATTCAGGGGGCAGGGAGTGTTATTTCATGAGACACAGGTGGTTCTGGTCAAACTTCCCGGCTCCCTCTTGCTATTCGATCTTAATTCGGAGAGGGGAAAGGGGGGGGGGTGACATTTCATGAGACACCGGAGGTTCTGGTCAAATTGCCCGGCTCCCTGCTGCTATTTGAACCATGTAGCCGAGCCTGAGGAGACACCGTAACCTGTCTGTCCCACTCCACCGCAGCATAGCACCACTCCATGATAACCGTGATTACAGGCCGTTGACGCCATTCTATGTCTAGTCTACATTTATTGATCGTTAGGTCGACATGTTCACAATTAGTTGCATGTCCTTTGCATGGTGTTGCAATCTACCCCAACATTTATTGGCTGTGTGATTGTCTAGGAAATTTGACGTTTAAGAGTTTACATTTGTTTTCTGAACAGCCGATGCCTCATACCATCACAATCAACGCAGAGCAGTCTGATTTCAAATCGCCGCCCGCTGATTTCAAACCCTTCACTGGATATGTCGGGGATTTGTAGATTGCATTTCACTATCCCCCAAGCCATAAACACGGGTCGACCGTGACAACATCTAAGTTATACTTGCTAACCTGTGACATGATCAAACTCGAACCATTTCTACAATGGGCAGTCTTGTTGCCAGGTTGCCCCAACAATTAACTACTGCAAACAAAGTAATGTGACGTCCAATGTTGGCTACAACAATGGAGAATATTGGAAAGGCTGTCACAGAACGGTTTCAACTGGGCAAAGATCAATGGAGAATCGATCCCAACCACTAGTAATGTGTAAATGGCGTAGTTACATTTCCAGCATTTGAAAGAGGTTATTGAGTACAAAGGTCGGGGATAATAGCTTCCTGCGGTAATAAGAATATTGACAGCAAACGGAGAATCTTCTGTGTCAATACATCTATCAGGGGGTTTTGGTCACCGATTTATAGCTGCAATGTGTAAGAAGGCCAGTGTTGACATAAAGAAACGATCAGGAGACATGATGGAAAAAGAGATCGATCGTATTGTTGGAGTGATGGCCAATCCTTGTTAGCGCAAGATTCCAGACTGGTTCTTTAACAGGTGGAAGGACATTAAGGATAGACGGCATACGTAGGTGCTTTATAATGTCCGTGACAATAAACTGCGTAGCACTTAACTTCATCATTCATTCATTGGCACCTTGTCGTCTAGACAGCCGATAGTTTATTACATTGTGCTTCAAAAGGGCTTAATAACTACAACCCATGGCGGTGGCGAATGTGACTGTTAAGGCCAATTCGCGCTATAAATGTTCGTCCACAGTGGATGCATGTGAAGGCATATTCATGTTCATCATCATGCACCATCTTTCGTCTCACACGCTCGGTGTGTGACTTATCTGCAATCATTTTCTCCTTTGCCTTTATTCCATTTCTGATAGTTGCCCTCCATTCTACACGTTCAGCGACGACTTGCTCCCAATGTGTATTATCAATGCCTGTATCAATCATGTCCCGCTTACACATATCTTTGTATCGCTGTAGAGGACCGACCATGAGGTCTCTTACCCATCTGCAGTTCACCAAAAAAGATGTCCTTTGGTATTCTACCACCATCCATTCTCCTAAAATGTCCTATCCATCTAAGTCTACGAAGACTGAGCATGGAATATACCGACACACAACCTGATCTTTCCAACTTAACTTAATTAGTCCATTGTCCCATATGGACAACAATCACCTTTGGTTTACTTGTGAGGGTAAAACCGTGGGCAGCTGCTTTTGTGGCTGACTCAATCACAGAACTATCATTATGAGCCGGTGATGGGCCCTAACTATAACTTCTCCTTGAAGTTGACCGGTAGGGATAATGGAGAAATCGAATCGAAAACTGCGTGCAGTAATCGAAGTTGTCTTCATCTCTTGAACGTCTGAAGTAGATCGTGCTCATAGAGTCGTGGCTCGTGACAATACAGCGACCTTGGTGTCAGAGGTCAGCACACAGAGGTCACAGACAAAGCCAGGATAAACGGTGGGTGTGGTGCCAAGATGTAATTTATTTTGGTTTGCCAGAGTGCATTATTTTTCTAATTCTTATTATAACCATTACCCCCTATGGACAATAATCCCTTTCAAATTAATATCCGAAATGTGGCTGAATCTGCCAGTGGATTATTAATTTAAGACTAGGATTGGCCCTAATTATAACTTCTCTTCGGAGGTTGAAGTTGAACGGGATAGGAGTAATGGAAAAACGACAACGGCATTATAGGGAGCCGCACTAAGACAGTGTCTGAGAAGGTAGCCTGCCAGCCCGGCAGTTATGTGTTTAAAACCCCGTCGGGAAAATTTTTCTAACTCGACCTGGGCTTCGAGGTCGACCCAGTCAAACAAGGAAATAGATTTGGGGTCAAGGCAACCGGCATGCAGGTGACCACATCATCCATCGTGTGCTGATTGGTTTATAAACATATCTGGCTAGCATCATATACTTAATACGTGTCAAAAGTCCCGTACTGTACTTACCTCACATTATCATGATATATAGGGTGTATTGTGTTATTAGGACTGTGAGTTTTTTTTTTTTTTAATATTGCCGTTCCAAGTTGTGTATTCACCCTCTGTGAACTCATGCAACATAAAAGGTTAATACAAAACATGGAACGGCAATATTTTCAAAAATCAAACACCCCATAGTCATTAAAATTACACCATGTAGCCATGATATGATAATTGGAAACACCTGGTTTAAACACCATAAAAGACGACTTTACACATGGAAAAGCCCTGATAAGAATATACTCAACCAAATTGACTACATACTTATTAATGAAAGGTTTCGAAATGCGTTAATTAATGTAAAGACAATGCCGGGTGCTGACTGTAATAGTGATCATGTACCACTATGTGGTATAATACAAGTAAGACTTAATAGAAGAAAAAAAGTGGCTATGAACATGAGACTTAATAATGAGGTTGTGAAGGTAGATAAAGAGATGCAAGAACAATGCAGAGTGATTGTGAAAAATGGGTATAATGCAATAGCTAAAATACAGAATATAAACGAATCTGAAATGTTAAGGAATTCCATTCATCAAACGAGCAAAGACATATTACCGGGGAGAAGCTAAAAGGCTAAGACAAAATGGATGACTGGAGAAATATTAAAGTTGATGGCCAAAAGAAAAAAGAGTAAAAATGTTAAGCATGTATATAACGAGATAAATAAAGAAATAAGAAATAATTGTGTGGCGGCAAAAGAAAGATGGTTAAATGAACAGTACAAAAATTGAATTCACTTCTATTAAAAATACAAAAATATGCACAAACAAATCAATGAGATCACAGGCAGAAAAATAAGAATAAGTACAGGGTGTTTAAAATCAAAAACAGGAAATATATTATTGGAGGAAGATGCTATAATGAAGAGGTGGAATGAGAATATAAGAGTCGTATATGATGGAGGAAGAGCAGAATTAACAGAAGAAAGTAACTTAGAAGGTCCGCCTATTCTAAAAGAAGAAGTTGATGACGTTATCAAGCATATGAAGAAAGAAAAAACAGCTGGGCCAGATGGAATCACAATAGAAGAATCAGAAGTAATGGGATAATTTGGAGTAGATATATTAACCTAAAATGTTGAATTATATTTACAGCAGTGGATATATACCAAGCGATATGTTGATATCTGTATTTATACCTCTACCAAAAAGACCAGGAGCAATTGAATGCGAAGATTTTCGTACGATTAACCTCATAAATCATGTCACTAAGCTTTTACTCAGAATTATAATGAGAAGAACAAGGAAGACAATAAAAAATGGAAATTGGTGAAGAACAGTATGGATTTGTGGAAGGAAAAGGTACAAACAATGCAATATACACATTACGAACACTATTAGAAAGATCAGTAGCGACAAAGAAAGACATATATCTGTGCTTCATAGATTATACTACGGCACTTGGTAAAGTAAAAGATGATGAACTGATTAAAATGTTGGAAGATATTAACACTGATGGGAAGATCTCAGAAATTTTTTTTTAAATATTTACTGGAACCAAAAGCAACAATTAAAACGGGACATAAAGAAGGAAATTACGAGGGGGAAGTCAATAAGTAAGTCACAAATGGCTGTAGAAACATAACTAATTATGATAACAACTTGAAACCAGTTTATTTTTATACATACGTTGTCCCTTTATTTCTCAACATAATTTCCACCAACATTGATGCACTTATCCCATCGTTTTATCAGTCCTCCCAAACCGGCTGCATAGAACCGCATGCTCTGCTTTCCAAACCACATTTTCACTTCACATTCAACTTCGGCGTCATTTGCGAAATGTCTCCGGCCAAGGTGGGTTTTCAGTGGACCAAAAAGATGGAAATCGCTAGGGGCTAAGTCGGGGGTGTAAGGTGGATGTTCCAGAACTTCCCACCTTTCTTTTTCTCACCAAAAAAAAAAAAAAATAAAAAACTCACAACAGCACGTTGCTCTTTGGTTGTACACTCCGTAAGTACAGTCACCATTTTGTTTATGTGCTGCGCATGCGAATGAGACACCTAACACCACCTGACGAACGGGAATATAAAGTTCGATGTTGCTGTCACCTAATGACACCTGTAGAAAACACCAATTACTTTTACCTGCCACCCCACAGAACTGTGTGACTTACTTATTGACTCGCCCTCGTATGAACGCATAAAGTTGGGGGTAAGACAGGGATGTGTTTTGTCACCGGAACTCTTCTCCCTCTATAGCGAAGTAATAATGAGAGAGATCAAAGAAAAGCCAGGAATAATATTCGGAGGTTATAATATAAATAATATACGCCATGCAGAAGACACAGTATTGATAGCGGATAATGCAACAGACCTACAACAATTGTTGGACATTGTAGTAATAGAGAGTGCAATGAATGGACTCTCCTTAAATATCAAGAAAACAGTAACAATGGTGATATCAAAGAAACAAGTGACACCCAAATGTGAAATAGAGATATAAGGGAAAATTCTTCACCAAGTGGATAGTTTTAAATATCTAGGGACATTTATAACATCAGACGGAAGATGTACAACAGAGATTAAGAGCAGAATAAGGCAAGCAAAAGCTGCATTTCAGAAAATGAAGAATATCTTATGCAATAAGTCACTATCGTTGAATGTAAGAAAGAGAGTGCTGAAGTGCTATATAGAACCTGTTTTGTTGTATGGCTGTGAATCTTGGATTGTAAATGAACAAACTAGGAAGAGATTGGAATCAACATATATGTGGTTCCTTAGACGAATGTTGCGAATTCCTTGGGCTGACAAAATAACTAACAAGGAATGCCTGAAAGATGCTAATGAAACTAGAACATTATATTCAACAATAAGAAAGAGACAAACAGCTTTTTTTTTGGTCATGTGACGAGAAGAGAGGCGTTGGAGAACATCGTGTGACAATTGGAAAGATCGAGCGGAAGAGAGGCAGAGGCAGACCACGAGAAATGATGCTGGATGGATTGCGACGGTGGCATGGAGGAATATCAACGGCAGAGTTGATCCAGAAAACCAAAGACCGAGATCTGTGGAGAGTCATGAACGCCTACGCCAGTCGGCATGGCACTTGATGATGATGAGCTGCTTACATCTGAATAAATGAAGTATCATTTGTCGTGACATCAAAGACATTGTACTGTCACACGGAGTGACACTCTACAGTGCCGCCCATCGGCCACTGGAATATTAACTATTCCTCCCCACGACGCTTGACGGCAACAAGTGCAAGAAGATGCTGCTAATGACAATCATTTAACGGAAGAGTGTTCTAATTCTGATTTCTATGATTAGCGTGGCGTATCTAATCACATCATATAATTTGTCATCAAGACAATTGATCTCATGGGGAAAATACATTCATCGGTAGCACTCGCAGAAGTAAAGAGAAGATGTAGACTAGAGGTCACACTAGACACCAATACAACTGAAAGTTAATAGTTCACCGTGGATGACTTGATTTTCTCATTTAGAATTAACAGGATGAACACTTACCTAATTCTTTCAATTTCACATAGTCGCACTCTGCTGCATTCGGGGTTCCTGTTATCTGTTATAAAAATATGAGGTTAGCACCATATACCATTTGCACTACAATTTCCTGGAAAAGAGCCAGTTACCTTGCTTTAACTGATTCACTGCGAGGGATAATATATCGCCAAATATGACCTCCCATCTAGACAGAAGGACGATATATCGCCATTCCAAGCTCTTCGTGTTGTTTGTTTTGTTTCGTGGTATCTTCCGCAATTTCAATGCTCGGTGGTGGGACATTTATTTTATAATTATTATTCATTTGATATTGCACCATGTTTGTTCCAAACATACTTTTTGTTTGGCTCTGAATGGGTTAACAATAAATAACAGCTTAGTGTAAGGCGTCACAACTACACATTAAGCTTATCAAATATGGAACTGCCGCATTGATCGCAGGGCGGACGAATCCAACGTATTTCAGTCGGGAAACGGGAAAGTCGCTTGATTCGCTACAGGCATCTCCAAACAGACTGTGAACCTTGGGAGAGACACCTTATCTCAACGTCCATTTAATCTAGCAAGACATGTGAGGAGCCGCAGTGGCATAGTAGTTAGATCGCTTGCCTGCCAGGACAGTAGGTCTTGGTTAAATCCCCAGCAGAGGCAGGATGATTTTTCCGACCAATACGGCTCTGGGTCGACCCAGCCTCATTAAAATGGGTACCAGACACTTTTTCAAAACCTTCTGTGAAGGAATGCGACGATGAAGGGAACTGGCCAGCTCACCTCATATTTCGTAGCCTCTAGGCATATACTTTTTACAAATTGTTCGTCTTTACACGAAAGTGTCAGATAAGAGATGAACTTAAAATGTCATGTAACAGGAAATTACTGAGACTACAACTTGAATGAGCCTTCGCTATAAAGAAAGAAACTTGCGAATTATCCCTGAAGCACAATAATATTGCTCACTATTTACAAGAGTGTAGGAAATATGTGATACAAAAAGTTGGTTGTATATCCTTTACAGGACGTCGCAGTCAACACCAGCATGTTTTGCTGTTGTGATCTCTTGGCAAGTTTACGTTCATTAGTTTCCTGTTGCTTTCTGAACGACCGGCACCCATACCATTTAGTAAAAAACCAACGCATGGTTGGTCTGCAGCCAAATCGCCCGCAGCTGTATTTCGAACACGGGTATGTTGAACTACGAACTGCTCCCGTAACCCCATCGCCACGGAGCCGGCTGTGATACAAAGGCAACCACTAATAGAATATGTGTCCCCAGGAAGGCTAACCTGGTCAACAAACGCCCGCAGCTCTGCTGTAAACTGACACAACGCAATTACGTTCAAACAACAACAGCAACAACAACAAAATTATCGGACGAAACGATACCTATGAAAAATTATATCAAAAAAGAATGCTCCATGTGCAGCGTATAAAATATTATATATCCCAAGCATAATCAAGGAGGGTTACACAGGTTATTGTAAACATAAATAAACAAATATGTGAAAACTAAAACACGTCACACCTACCGGCAGTATCTGTTGTGCGGTTACCTTTTTATGGCAAACCAAACACCGATCTCCAACCATCTCCACGAACTCACAGGCACTTCTTTTATCTCTTAGCACAGAGCCACTCGTGTAGATGATTACATCGCCTGGTCGCGAATTGTGGTGGTTAAACGCGCTTTTCCCGCTATCTTCATTTACTGGGAAGGTCAGTTTTCGGGAAACCCCACACTCATCCTTAAGAGACAGCGATCATGTGCAACAGTCAAACCTATTCGTCTCTTACGATACATTTTTTAGATTACATACATAAACTGGCACTCACAGAAGGAGAAGAAGGAAGTAGCGACTAGAGGACGCACTAGACAACATAAAATTTGAAAGCTATAGTTACCGACCGGGATTCGAACCTGTCACCTCCAAATGGCGGCAGCACCTCGCTGCAGGAACAGGTGTAGTTCGACACATGACCAACTAGACACTCCAAAAAAAGTGTCTTCATTAGCCATGTCTATCATACACATGAACCTATAACTATGGAATACGGATAGAATTCGTATCAAACCATTGAGATAGCGCCATAGGGCTCATAATTTATATTAAATTTCAAAATTTATATTAAAATTTTGTAGATTATAGTGTCACTATTCTTTCCTTTCCTGGCAAGCCTGGTAATCCGTTGACACTATAACCTGTATAACAATATAAAAGCTTGGGTTATGCCCAATTCATAGTAGCACAGAACGGGTGTAGTGGGGGGGGGGGGGGGGGGGGAGAACATGTTTGATGTATTTGTGTATTTGCTAAGAGGGAAATAAAATTAATTGAAATGGCACACACACAAAAAGTGCATTCGTTAGCAGTCAGAAAAACATGAAATTTATTAGAACCACCAAAATGTGTTGCTAGTTGCTAGCAAATTAGCTGCAATGCTCGGGTCACAACGTCTTTGTATAGTCCATGCGGTGGGGCATTGGTGATCATGTCTGTCTCGCGTAGTGTCAATTGTGGTGATCATGTCTGTCTTGTGTAGTGTCAATTGTGGTGATCATGTCTGTCTTGTGTAGTGTCAATTGTGGTGATCATGTCTGTCTCGCGTAGTGTCAATTGTGGTGATCATGTCTGTCTTGTGTAGTGTCAATTGTGGTGATCATGTCTGTCTTGTGTAGTGTCAATTGTGGAGATCATGTCTGTCTTGTGTAGTGTCAATTGTGGTGATCATGTCTGTCTCGCGTAGTGTCAATTGTGGTGATCATGTCTGTCTTGTGTAGTGTCAATTATGGTGATCATGTCTGTCTCGCGTAGTGTCAATTGTGGTGATCATGTCTGTCTTGTGTAGTGTCAATTGTGGTGATCATGTCTGTCTCGCGTAGTGTCAATTGTGGTGATCATGTCTGTCTCGTGTAGTGTCAATTGTGGTGATCATGTCTGTCTCACGTAGTGTCAATTGTGGTGATCATGTCTGTCTCGCGTAGTGTCAATTGTGGTGATCATGTCTGTCTCGTGTAGTGTCAATTGTGGTGATCATGTCTGTCTCGCGTAGTGTCAATTGTGGTGATCATGTCTGTCTCGTGTAGTGTCAATTGTGGTGATCATGTCTGTCTCGCGTAGTGTCAATTGTGGTGATCATGTCTGTCTTGTGTAGTGTCAATTGTGGTGATCATGTCTGTCTCGCGTAGTGTCAATTGTGGTGATCATGTCTGTCTTGTGTAGTGTCAATTGTGGTGATCATGTCTGTCTCGCGTAGTGTCAATTGTGGTGATCATGTCTGTCTTGTGTAGTGTCAATTGTGGTGATCATGTCTGTCTTGTGTAGTGTCAATTGTGGTGATCATGTCTGTCTCGCGTAGTGTCAATTGTGGTGATCATGTCTGTCTTGTGTAGTGTCAATTGTGGTGATCATGTCTGTCTTGTGTAGTGTCAATTGTGGTGATCATGTCTGTCTCGCGTAGTGTCAATTGTGGTGATCATGTCTGTCTTGTGTAGTGTCAATTATGGTGATCATGTCTGTCTTGTGTAGTGTCAATTGTGGTGATCATGTCTGTCTTGTGTAGTGTCAATTATGGTGATCATGTCTGTCTTGTGTAGTGTCAATTGTGGTGATCATGTCTGTCTTGTGTAGTGTCAATTATGGTGATCATGTCTGTCTTGTGTAGTGTCAATTATGGTGATCATGTCTGTCTTGTGTAGTGTCAATTATGGTGATCATGTCTGTCTCGCGTAGTGTCAATTGTGGTGATCATGTCTGTCTTGTGTAGTGTCAATTATGGTGATCATGTCTGTCTTGTGTAGTGTCAATTGTGGTGATCATGTCTGTCTTGTGTAGTGTCAATTATGGTGATCATGTCTGTCTTGTGTAGTGTCAATTATGGTGATCATGTCTGTCTTGTGTAGTGTCAATTGTGGTGATCATGTCTGTCTCGCGTAGTGTCAATTGTGGTGATCATGTCTGTCTTGTGTGGTGCCAATTGTGGTGATCATGTCTGTCTCGTGTGGTGCCAATTGTGGTGATCATGCCTGTCTCGTGTGGTGCCAATTGTGGTGATCATGTCTGTCTCGTGTGGTGCCAATTGTGGTGATCATGTCTGTCTCGTGTGGTGCCAATTGTGGTGATCATGCCTGTCTTGTGTAGTGCCAGTTGTGGTGATCATGTCTGTCTTGTGTGGTGTCAATTGTGGTGATCATGTCTGTCTTGTGTAGTGCCAATTGTGGTGATCATGTCTGTCTCGTGTGGTGCCAATTGTGGTGATCATGTCTGTCTTGTGTAGTGCCAGTTGTGGTGATCATGTCTGTCTTGTGTGGTGTCAATTGTGGTGATCATGTCTGTCTTGTGTGGTGCCAATTGTGGTGATCATATCTGTCTTGTGTAGTGCCAGTTGTGGTGATCATGTCTGTCTTGTGTGGTGTCAATTGTGGTGATCATGTCTGTCTTGTGTAGTGCCAATTGTGGTGATCATGTCTGTCTTGTGTGGAGCCAATTGTGGTGATCATGTCTGTCTTGTGTGGTGTCAATTGTGGTGATCATGTCTGTATTGTGTGGAGCCAATTGTGGTGATCATGTCTGTCTCGTGTGGTGCCAATTGTGGTGATCATGTCTGTCTTGTGTGGTGTCAATTGTGGTGATCATGTCTGTCTCGTGTGGAGCCAATTGTGGTGATCATGTCTGTCTCGTGTGGTGCCAATTGTGGTGATCATGTCTGTCTTGTGTGGTGTCAATTGTGGTGATCATGTCTGTCTTGTGTAGTGTCAATTGTGGTGATCATGTCTGTCTCGTGTGGTGCCAATTGTGGTGATCATGTCTGTCTTGTGTGGTGTCAATTGTGGTGATCATGTCTGTCTTGTGTGGTGCCAATTGTGGTGATCATGTCTGTCTTGTGTGGTGTCAATTGTGGTGATCATGTCTGTCTTGTGTGGAGCCAATTGTGGTGATCATGTCTGTCTTGTGTGGTGTCAATTGTGGTGATCATGTCTGTCTCGTGTGGTGCCAATTGTGGTGATCATGTCTGTCTTGTGTGGTGTCAATTGTGGTGATCATGTCTGTCTTGTGTGGAGCCAATTGTGGTGATTATGTCTGTCTCGTGTGGTGCCAATTGTGGTGATCATGTCTGTATTGTGTAGTGCCAATTGTGGTGATCATGTTTGTCTTGTGTAGTGTCAATTGTGGTGATCATGTCTGTATTGTGTGGTGCCAATTGTGGTGATCATGTCTGTCTTGTGTAGTGTCAATTGTGGTGATCATGTCTATTTCGTGTGGTGCCAGTCATGCAATGATGTCAAATTGTCCAACATCTTAATTTTTTTGGCCTCCTCCGCCTCTCCTCCCCTGTAAATTTCCCTTTGTGACGACATATTGCAGCTTCCCCCTTTTTTTATGATATAGCCAAATAATGTGGGCTTTCTTATGATGCAAGTAAACAGTTCTCTTTGTGAGTTAACATCTTTTAAGATATCTTTATTACCCTTTTCATCCGCTAACGGTGTTCTCATTATTAAAAAAACTATGCACTCCTTTAGGCTATTAAAAAGATGAAAGAAGGAAAGCTGCAGGTCCTGACAAGATAACAACAGAGATGATAAAATCCTTATCCAACTTTGGCATTGAAACTATCACAGAATTATGTAATGATATATATATAATACTGGGTACATCCCCAAGGATTTGAAAACATCCATTATCATCACACTACCGAAGAAGCCAAGAGCTGTTGATTGTGAGGATTACAGAGATATTAGCTTAATGAGCCACATAACTAAGATACTGCTCAAGGTCATACAAGAAAGAGTTCAACATAAAATAGATGAGGAAGTAGCTGAAGAACAGTTTGGGTTCTGCAAAAACAGCGGCACCAGAGAAGCAATAATCTGTTTGTGGATGTTAATTGAAAAAATATATAGAAGTTCAAATAAGTATATATGTTTGTTTTATAGACTACAAGAAAGCTTTTAATAGAGTACAACATGAAAGACTAATTACGTGCCTTCAAGATATAGGATAGGAGTAGACGGAAAGGACATCAGACTCATTAGTAACTTGTACTGGGAACAAATGACGTCTATTAGATGCGGACATAACTATTCGTTGCCTATAGAGATAAAAAGAAGAGTACGGCAAGGATGTGTACTGTCCCCAAGCCTCTTCAACCTATACACAGAAAAAAATTTTTAAACAAGTTGAAATGCCTGGACTTAACATCAATGGTAAAATCATAAACAATCTTAGGTATGCTGACGATACCGTGTTATTAGCAGAAAGTGAGCAAGAGTTACAAGACCTAGTGGAACAAGTAAACAGGCACAGCGCAGAATGTGGCTTAGATAAAAACTATGATAATTAGCAGTGAAAAGGAAAGGTAAAAAATGAACATCACAGTAAAGGGGCAGATACTAGAACAAGTAACACGTTTCTCCTATCCTGGTCATATAATAACAGGTGATGACAGAAGTGAAATAGAAATCAAAAAGATAATAGGAATGGCCAAAAATGCTTTCAACGGCATGAAATCAGTATTAACATCTAGAGAGATTAATAACGCATTAAAAATGAGAATTGTCAAAAGCTACGTATACTCTACGCTATTGTATGGCGCGGAAGCCTGGACATTGAACAAACAACTAGAAAGTCGCATAGAAACCCTGGAGATGTGGATATACAGACGAATAGGTCGTATTTCTAGGAAACAAAAACAATCAAATGCAGAGGTTCTAGAAAAAATTGGGAATGAAGAGAATTGATGAAAGAAATAAAGAGGAGGCAAGTGAAATATTTCGGCCATATTAAAAGACATGATACTCTTCTTCTTCGTTCATCCGGAGTTTTTTTTTCGGATGTGATTGCGTTGTGCCTGTTTACAGCAGAGCTGCGTTCTTGCGCCGTTAGGCCGACACATCCGACTTCTGCGGGCATGTGTTGACCGGGTTAACCTTCCCAGGGGTTTCTTAGGACGTTTGACTCTCACTGTTGTGGTGTTATCCCCCATCCCAGCTGGTCCATATAGAACAGCCAAAGATCCTGGTCAGCCCTCAAGGGAAGGCAGGGGCAGACCATGGGCATTCCCCGCCATCCAAGGAGGCTTCCATACTTGCAGAGCCGATACATAGCGCTCTGGTACTGGGCTCACCCAAGGAATCGTCACGTCCTGCACATGGCTGCTTAGCCTCACTTCCGTATATTGGGCCTTCCGTTCACCATAGGCTGTTCTTCCGGAAACCAGAAGTATGCAGTCTGCAGATGACATCCACACAGTGAGCTTTCGATTCGGACTTTCCATGTAATGGATTTGCTAGCCAAGCAATATTCCATTTCGTGCCACTAGGACACTTTTCCACCTTTTATGAAGCCCACACAGTGGGCTTTTGATTCAGACTTTCCACGTAATGGATTTGCTATCCAAGCAATATTCCATTTCGTGCCACTAGGACACTTTTCCACCTTTTATGAAGCCCACACAGTGGGCTTTTGATTCGGACTTTCCACGTAATGGATTTTCTATCCAAGCAATATTCCATTTCGTGCCACTAGGACACTTTTCCATCTTTTATGAAGCCCACACAATGGGCTTTTGATTTGGACTTTCCACGTAATGGATTTGCTATCCAAGCAATATTCCATTTCATGCCTCTGGGTCTTCATGCACCTTTAAATGTCAACCTGTATATAGTTAAAGTAATCTGCGGTCAACTTTAGCTTGTTGATATCTCCATAGAGCTTGTCCTCAAATGAAGCAGGTGTTCTGCATATGTTGGGCAATCCTGCAGCAAATGTTTTGCTGTCATTTTTCCAGTTCTACAATTACATTCATCGGTATCTCCTATCTTTAGTTTATTGAACAAGTGGTATTTCAGCCTGTTATGTCCTGTGCGGAGTCTGAAGATTGCTACTTGTTCTCTTCGGTCGAGTTTGTAATATGCATCATCCTTCTGATGGCCTGGATGCTCTGATTCCCATTTGGTTCTATAAGTGCTTTTTATCAACCTCTTTGCCTCATTATAGGTTATGTCTATGTCAGGCTGTGGTAGTCGTCCGCCCTCTTTTGCCAGTCTGTCAGCCTCTTCGTTTCCAGGTATACTGCAATGTGATGGGATCCACTGTATTACAACTTTTTTGGATTTCTGGCATAGACCATGGAGTGCTGCTCTTAGGTCAGTTAGTTCTGTGCTGTTATTGCTCTTCAGTATTGAGACAGCTGACTTTGCATCTGTGAAGATAGCTATTTGCTTCTCTTTATTTTCCTCCATCAGGAGCATTTCTGCTGCAGTTTTCAGAGCCTCTACCTCCGCTTTTAAGTTACTTGAAAATTTTCCAGTTGCCATTGAATGTGTTTTTTTCGCTCCATTTTTTAAATTTAGGAGAATTCCTCCTCCTCCATTCTCTATTGAATTTTTGGCTGATCCATCTGTATATGCATGGGTCCAATTCCTGCTTGGGTAATGTTCTTTTATGTAGTTTAGGGTTATTTCTCTTCTTTCGGTTTCATGCTGAGTGTTCTTTTTCTCAATACCAGGAATGTTTTCTATCATCTCAGGCAGTTGCTGCTGTCTCCAAGCTGGGAACTTGTGTGCATTGTGTATGGGCTTGACTGTTGATATGTTAAGAATAGGATCTGACCTAATCCTTCGTTTTGCAGTTTCTACAAAGTTGCTACGCTTCAGTCTTCCCTTTCCAAAACCATTAAATCTGTTGTACATAGGGTGGTCTGTCAATCTTCTAAATTTTTCTGCTTGTTGCTGGGCTCTGCTATCTCTTCTATCCTGCATTGGTTGTAAACAAGTGATCTTTTCTAATTCATTAATAGGCGTTGTCTTCAGGCTTCCAGTTATGATTCGCATTCCTTGATTTTGGACTCTACTTATTTTGTTAAAGTTTGACTTAGCTGCTGTTGCCCAAGCTGCAATGCCATATTCCAGTACTGGCCTCACCCGTCCAGTATATAACTTCTTGAGAACTTTCTCATCTGCTCCCCATGTTGTACCAGCAAGCTTTTTCATGATTGCCATTCTTTGCCTTGCTCTTGTTCGATTTTTCTCAACCTGTGTCTTCCATGTCAGGCGACGATCAAAGGTGACTCCTAGATAGTTTGGATTTTCTTCATGGCGCAATATTTTTCCATTCAATACCAGCTTAGGTTGCTGAGTTTTAGTTGAGAGGGAGAACACTGTGCATGTTGTTTTCTCCTCACTTATCTTCACTAGCCATGATTTTGACCAGTCCTCTAGCGCTAATAGGGCTTGCTGTATTCTGCTGTTAGCTGTACTAATATATTCTTCAGATGTCCATATGGCTAGGTCATCTGCAAAGGATGATGTGTGTACTCTGGCTGGAAAATTTTCCGTGATGTCGTTTATATATGCTAGGAATAATGTTGGTGAAAGAACTCCTCCTTGGGGGACACCTTGCTCCAACAGCATCATTTTGCTGGTTTGTCCTTGTACTTTTGTCCTGGCAGTTCTGTTCTCAAGGTAGTGGCTGATCCATTTGTACATTTTCCCGCAAACATGCATTTTTTGCAGTTTTACTTTCAGTCCTTCCTTCCATACTTTATCAAATGCTTTTTCTAAATCTATCCAGACTGCTAGTGTGTGCTTTTTCTCTTGGAAGGCATCCTCTATTTCCTGAGCTATATAGGTTATTTGATCTTCAGTAGATCTGTACTTTCTGAATCCTGCTTGGTGAGGTGTTAAGAGTTGGTTTTCTTCCAGATGCCATGTTAGCCTGCCATTGATAATGCGTTCCATTAATTTTCCTACACAGCTAAGAAGACTGATAGGTCGTTAGCCATTTGGTTCTTCCAGGTCTTTTCCTTTCTTTGGGACTGGTATTAGTATAGCTTCCTTCCATGCCTGTGGGACTATTCCCCTCTTCCAGCTGTAATTTAGGACTGCTAGTAGTTTCTTTTTTGCCTTAGTGCCTAGTCCTATTAGCATTTCATTTGTGATTCCATCCTTTCCTGATGATGTCTTCTTTTTTAGGGTATTCATTGCCTGTTCCATTTCTTCCATTGTTAGATTTGCCATCATATATTCTGCTGCTGTCTCTGTATATGTATGATGTATCTGTTTATCTTTGATTGCTTTCTTCTGTTCGGCTGTAATATCAATGTGGTTTGCACTGGCATAGTGTTCCATTAGTGCATTTGCAGCCTTTTTTCCTGTAAGCAAGGCATTTCCTTGTTTAATTGTTATTTGTTTGTTTCTAGGTCCTTCATTGTTCATGGCTTTCACTAGTTTCCATAGTTTGTTTCCATCCCTGTCAAAATTCAGGTTTTCTGTTTTTTTTCCTCCAACAATCTCTTGTTGTTTGATTTACTGTTCTTTTATATTTTGCTGAGATGGCTTTGAGAGAGATGTTCGCTTCAGTTGTTTGTTCTCTCTCTGCGGTCTTCCTAGCATCTTCAACTTTGTCCTCCAAAAATTGTAGTTCTTCAGTCCAGTATGGTTTGTAATTTTTCCTTGCTCCTCTTGGAATAGACTCAGTGGCCGCCTGTATTATTGCTCTGTTTAGACTTTCCACCATTTACTTCATGTTGCCATATCGTGTATTTACGTTTTCACAATATTTGTCTGTTAGTATGGCAAATCTGTCCCAATCTGCTCGTTTGTAATTCCAACGGGGCAAAGGCTTTTGCTCCTGTGGAACATACTCCATATTTATTACAAGCTTGATTGGTCTGTGGTCACTACCTGCTAATTGGTCCAGCACATGGCGATCGATTTTGTGGAGGATGTCTCCTGTGCAGAAAGCTAAGTCTGGAGTAGAAGTGGTAATCCATCTTCTGGAGTAGAAGCTCGGTGTGTCATCCGCTTTGTTAAGAAGATGGAGATTTGAGTCTATTTCCCAGTCCTCCACTTCATCTCCTCTTTTGTCAGTATCTGGGTATCCCCATCTTTCTGAACGGCTATTAAAGTCTCCGACAACAATGCAATTTGTGTCAGTTATTTCCATGTTTGAGAGTGTAAGATCCTTATCTGCCGGGCTATATAGATTGTAAATTCTTATTTTCACGTCCTTTATCATTATATCAACACCTATAATTTCCGTTTGGTTGTCAGAGATCACAGATACTTCGCTGCAAGGTATTGTATTTCGTGTAAGTATTACAACTCCTCCTTTGTGTCCTTCGCGGTCGAAACGTATGGCCTGATATCCCTCGACTGAAAATGTGCGATTGGCGTTGAGGTGTGTCTCTTGAATGCATGCCACATCTATTCTATCTTTATGAAGACGCTGTGTTAGGGAGGCTTTCTTGTTATAAACTCCTTCTGCATTCCATTGTAGTATGTTGAGTGTCCGGGGTGTTTGGTCAATAGCTCTTAACCTACTCCTCTGTGCCTTGACTCCACAGCACAGGGGAAGGTGACCACCAGTAGTCATGGGTGGACACCCTCGAGGCAGGGGGCCCGGCACTATCACCGCCTGATGGGACTTCACGGGATTAGCACCATAACGATTAATTTTCATCTGTGGCATCATGAAATGATAAAGTTACGTTGCACTTCTTTGTCAAGCCTGTGGCTCAGTACATCCGATTTCGACAAGCATTTGTTCGGGATGCTTTCCCTAGCCTTTGACTGTCCCCAGTCTACCTACAAGGCAGCAGGTTTGTGCGTCACTTCGTCTGGTCCCTCTCCCTTGACCTGTCCGACATGGGTGACCCTACCAGTAGCTGTGCTACCGTCGGCATAGCTCTTGGGGTCATTGGAACGCTCAAGCCCCTCTACCTCGTCAAGGTGGACGCACGGCAGAGGGGTGATACTCTTATGAAAACCAAACTGGAAGGCAAGATTGAGGGCAAGCGAGCAAGAGGTAGACACCGATACAAGTGGGAAGATAACATCAAGAGATGGACGAACATCAGTCTGACAAAATGTACAGTCAAGGCGAGAGACAGACAGTGTTGGAGATCCATTGCAGCCAACCTTCATTGTGGAGACGACACCTGATTGAAGATGATTGATAATGACTCCTTTAGTGAATTTAAACACATAAGCCAATGTTGCACGATTTATTGCCTGGCATATTTCGCTGCTTCTCATCAGGTGCATACTACAGAGTTATACATCGTATGAAGTGAATAAATGAAACAATTAAAACACAAAGTCACAAGTATTGTTCGAACGTGGAACATCTATTATCCACACGGTAATGTCTAATTTATAACGAACTCTTTCTGATTGCTACGGTATTCTTCTACAAAACCATACTCGGGATAGACGAGGAAACAGAAGTAGTAGATTTCCAAACAGACAACGACCAAGAATGGACGGGTGCCAGGGGAAGAGGTTACTCTCCAGCAAAAACAAGATACTAAACCGTCCACGACACAAGGTACCAAAGAAGACCCAGAAGATACGAAAACAGACCACCAAGATCACCATGTCTGGAGGAAGGATGACGACTGGTTGGTAATCACCCTGAAAAAAAAGACTGCGGGAACACAATTACGCCAGCATTTTTTGTGTGACTTTGCCCAGACATATAAAACCACAAGGATAAAACGAATACAATTACAGTCATCCAAACATGTTCAAATAAGCAGATATAAGCAGCTCCATTTACGAAAGAAGAAGAATGATATACAACATAAGGGCCCCGACTATAACGAAATCGATACAATCTCGACAGTTGAACGTGGTCATTCTTCTCAAAGAACTGGAAGTGGAACTGAAAAACAATGCGGTTTAATTTCGTTTCGGGTAAAAATAAAAAAAACACGGCACAATTATTGATATACCATGACGTCACTTCCGTGGTTTGCGTCCGGAGAAGTGGAGTTGATGTTTGAAACGACGAGATGGATAAAAACCGTTTTCTTGACGCTCTGACAGGTACTACGTGTTCTCACCAGTCAAAGACACTTGTAGATGTCTCATGTGTGCGTTGGATGAGTTAAATTTATGTGTGGTTTTGTTTATATTTCAGCGTACTCAAGAAATCCTTGTCCTGAAATCCCGGCTATTTTGGACCAGTACTTGAACGGGATAGCCGCGAATGGCGAGACGCTGTAAGTTACTCGTGTTTACTTTTTGTTTCTGTCTGTTAATTTACCAATAATCAGTTTATTAACACTCCGTGGCGATCGCAGATTACCAGACACTGTAATATAATTTGGTTATTGTATATTGGTTTAGTTTTCTCTAAGGAAACCATTTCTATTTTTCACATTGTTGATTGTTTTGTTGTGGTAGCACTAGCAACCACACCACTGCCACTGCCCACTCCACGAGGTTGTTGCGTTTTGTCTTCAAGTTTTTTTTTAACGTAGGCACACATAGTTTACTTTCAAAGATATGCACGCCACATGTTAAGATGTTCAGTGTGTCATAGTTACAACATTATCTGATTACTGGTAAGAAAGATGTAAAGTACAATTTACAGTACACATGTAAACAAACAAAACTGCTGCTAGCTGTGTGTCATTCTACAGTTGTCTGAGTCTGTATTTATTCTCATTTGAATTACCTATTGTGGGAAGTTTCTAGAAATCTTTAAGTATCGGGCATGTTTACATTGGAAAAAAGCGGATCAGAGGCAGAAATTGGAGGGAAATATACCAGGTGGCGGATTGTGGAATAATCTTCAGATATGATGTCAACTGATATAAGCCAGAATTCTTGTGGATGATTAATCAGTCGTTGACTACATACTAGTGCTTGCCCATGTTTAATAGCATAAGCATGATGTGAATATAAGCCGCTGTTGCTTATACCATCAGGGCTTGACAAGTCTGTAGCAGATGACCACACCAGAAAATCCAGCCCAGCCTGCTGAAGATGGCATGTGAAGGCTGTGGTGCAGGCCCAGGAAACATGACCCATGTGTTATCTGTGGCGAGAGGCTACGAATACAATTTGTAATCCCGCACACTGCTGTCAAAACACAGCTGCAGGTGATTTGGAAGTGTTGGCTTTAGTACAATGGTATGAGTCCTGGTCATTCAGAAAACAATAGCCAACTACTGAACGTAAACTTGCCAAGAAATCATAAACAGCCAAAACATTCTGGGGCTGACTGTGACGTCCTGTAGAAGATATGAAACTAACTTTGTTTGTTATCTTTATGCTTGCCACATTTTAACCTATTGTCACAGTGTCACATTTATCAGTTTAACTTGAGGGATGTCATACCAAGCCATTGCCTGTTAGATGGCCACCCAAGAAACAAAGTGTCTGTGCCGACCTAAAAGTTGGAGAAGGAGAGTAAAACACTCTGCTACCTTAACAGTTCGGGAGAAAGCAGAGTAGGACAGTCAATCATTGGGGAGAAAGCAGAGTAGGACAGTCAATCATTGGGGGTAAAGCAGAGTAGGACAGTCAATCATTGGGGAGAAAGCAGAGTAGGACAGTCAATCATTGGGGGTAAAGCAGAGTAGGACAGTCAATCATTGGGGGTAAAGCAGAGTAGGACAGTCAATCATTGGGGAGAAAGCAGAGTAGGACAGTCAATCATTGGGGAGAAAGCAGAGTAGGACAGTCAATCATTGGGGGTAAAGCAGAGTAGGACAGTCAATCATTGGGGAGAAAGCAGAGTAGGACAGTCAATCATTGGGGGTAAAGCAGAGTAGGACAGTCAATCATTGGGGAGAAAGCAGAGTAGGACAGTCAATCATTGGGGGTAAAGCAGAGTAGGGACAGTCAATCATTGGGAGAAAGCAGAGTAGGACAGTCAATCATTGGGGGTAAAGCAGAGTAGGACAGTCAATCATTGGGGGTAAAGCAGAGTAGGACAGTCAATCATTGGGGAGAAAGCAGAGTAGGACAGTCAATCATTGGGGGTAAAGCAGAGTAGGACAGTCAATCATTGGGGAGAAAGCAGAGTAGGACAGTCAATCATTGGGGGTAAAGCAGAGTAGGACAGTCAATCATTGGGGAGAAGCAGAGTAGGACAGTCAATCATATCGGGAGAAAGCAGAGTAGGACAGTCAATCATTGGGGGTAAAGCAGAGTAGGACAGTCAATCATTGGGGGTAAAGCAGAGTAGACAGTCAATCATTGGGGAAAAGCAGAGTAGGACAGTCAATCATTGGGGGGTAAAGCAGAGTAGGACAGTCAATCATTGGGGAGAAAGCAGAGTAGGACAGTCAATCATTGGGAGAAAGCAGAGTAGGGACAGTCAATCATTGGGGAGAAAGCAGAGTAGGACAGTCAATCATTGGGGAGAAAGCAGAGTAGGACAGTCAATCATTGGGGGTAAAGCAGAGTAGGGACAGGTCAATCATTGGGGAGAAAGCAGAGTAGGACAGTCAATCATTGGGGGTAAAGCAGAGTAGGACAGTCAATCATTGGGGGTAAAGCAGAGTAGGACAGTCAATCATTGGGAGAAAGCAGAGTAGGAATTCAATCATTGGGGAGAAAGCAGAGTAGGACAGTCAATCATTGGGGAGAAAGCAGAGTAGGACAGTCAATCATTGGGGGAAAGCAGAGTAGGACAGTCAATCATTGGGGAGAAAGCAGAGTAGGACAGTCAATCATTGGGGTAAAGCAGAGTAGGACAGTCAATCATTGGGGTAAAGCAGAGTAGGACAGTCAATCATTGGGGGTAAAGCAGAGTAGGACAGTCAATCATTGGGGAGAAAGCAGAGTAGGACAGTCAATCATTGGGGAGAAAGCAGAGTAGGACAGTCAATCATTGGGGGTAAAGCAGAGTAGGACAGTCAATCATTGGGGAGAAAGCAGAGTAGGACAGTCATCATTGGGAGAAAGCAGAGTAGGACAGTCAATCATTGGGGGTAAAGCAGAGTAGGACAGTCAATCATTGGGGGTAAAGCAGAGTAGGACAGTCAATCATTGGGGAGAAAGCAGAGTAGGACAGTCAATCATTGGGGAGAAAGCAGAGTAGGACAGTCAATCATTGGGGAGAAAGCAGAGTAGGACAGTCAATCATTGGGGTAAAGCAGAGTAGGACAGTCAATCATTGGGGAGAAAGCAGAGTAGGACAGTCAATCATTGGGGTAAAAGCAGAGTAGGACAGTCAATCATTGGGGGTAAAGCAGAGTAGGACAGTCAATCATTGGGGAGAAAGCAGAGTAGGACAGTCAATCATTGGGGAGAAAGCAGAGTAGGACAGTCAATCATTGGGGAGAAAGCAGAGTAGGACAGTCAATCATTGGGGGTAAAGCAGAGTAGGACAGTCAATCATTGGGGGGAAAGCAGAGTAGGACAGTCAATCATTGGGGTAAAGCAGAGTAGGACAGTCAATCATTGGGGGAAAGCAGAGTAGGACAGTCAATCATTGGGGTAAAGCAGAGTAGGACAGTCAATCATTGGGGAGAAAGCAGAGTAGGACAGTCAATCATTGGGGTAAAGCAGAGTAGGACAGTCAATCATTGGGGAGAAAGCAGAGTAGGACAGTCAATCATTGGGGTAAAACAGAGTAGGACAGTCAATCATTGGGGTAAAGCAGAGTGGACAGTCAATCATTGGGGGTAAAGCAGAGTAGGACAGTCAATCATTGGGGGTAAAGCAAGTAGGACAGTCAATCAATTGGGGAGAAAGCAGGAGTAGGACAGTCAATCATTGGGGAGAAAGCAGAGTAGGACAGGTCAATCATTGGGGAGAAAGCAGAGTAGGACAGTCAATCATTGGGGATAAAGCAGAGTAGACAGTCAATCATTGGGGGTAAGCAGAGTAGGACAGTCAATCATTGGGGAGAAAGCAGAGTAGGACAGTCAATCATTGGGGGTAAAGCAGAGTAGGACATTCAATCATTGGGGAGAAAGCAGAGTAGGACAGTCAATCATTGGGGGTAAAGCAGAGTAGGACAGTCAATCATTGGGGGGAAATCAGAGTAGGACAGTCAATCATTGGGAGAAAGCAGAGTAGACAGTCAATCATTGGGGGTAAAGCAGAGTAGGAACAGTCAATCATGGGAGGTAAAGCAGAGTAGGACAGTCAATCATTGGGGTAAAGCAGAGTAGGACAGTCAATCATTGGGGGTAAAGCAGAGTAGGACAGTCAATCATTGGGGAGAAAGCAGAGTAGGACAGTCAATCATTGGGGAGAAAGCAGAGTAGGACAGTCAATCATTGGGGAGAAAGCAGAGTAGGACAGTCAATCATTGGGGAGAAAGCAGAGTAGGACAGTTAATCATTGGGGGTAAAGCAGAGTAGGACAGTCAATCATTGGGGAGAAAGCAGAGTAGGACAGTCAATCATTGGGGAGAAAGCAGAGTAGGACAGTCAATCATTGGGGAGAAAGCAGAGTAGGACAGTCAATCATTGGGGAGAAGCAGAGTAGGACAGTCAATCATTGGGGAGAAAGCAGAGTAGGACAGTCAATCATTGGGGAGAAAGCAGAGTAGGACAGTCAATCATTGGGGAGAAAGCAGAGTAGGACAGTCAATCATTGGGGAGAAAGCAGAGTAGGACAGTCAATCATTGGGGAGAAAGCAGAGTAGGACAGTCAATCATTGGGGAGAAAGCAGAGTAGGACAGTCAATCATTGGGGAGAAAGCAGAGTAGGACAGTCAATCATTGGGGAGAAAGCAGAGTAGGACAGTCAATCATTGGGGAGAAAGCAGAGTAGGACAGTCAATCATTGGGGAGAAAGCAGAGTAGGACAGTCAATCATTGGGGAGAAAGCAGAGTAGGACAGTCAATCATTGGGGAGAAAGCAGAGTAGGACAGTCAATCATTGGGGAGAAAGCAGAGTAGGACAGTCAATCATTGGGGGTAAAGCAGAGTAGGACAGTCAATCATTGGGGGTAAAGCAGAGTAGGACAGTCAATCATTGGGGAGAAAGCAGAGTAGGACAGTCAATCATTGGGGGTAAAGCAGAGTAGGACAGTCAATCATTGGGGAGAAAGCAGAGTAGGACAGTCAATCATTGGGGAGAAAGCAGAGTAGGACAGTCAATCATTGGGGTAAAGCAGAGTAGGACAGTCAATCATTGGGGAGAAAGCAGAGTAGACAGTCAATCATTGGGGAGAAAGCAGAGTAGGACAGTCAATCATTGGGGAGAAGCAGAGTAGGACAGTCCATCATTGGGGGTAAGCAGAGTAGGACAGTCAATCATTGGGGGTAAAGCAGAGTAGGACAGTCAATCATTGGGGAGAAAGCAGAGTAGGACAGTCAATCATTGGGGGAAGCAGAGTAGGACAGTCAATCATTGGGGAGAAAGCAGAGTAGGACAGTCAATCATTGGGGAGAAAGCAGAGTAGGACAGTCAATCATTGGGTAGAAAAGCAGAGTAGGACAGTCAATCATTGGGGGTAAAGCAGAGTAGGCAGTCAATCATTGGGGAGAAAGCCAGAGTAGGGACAGTCAATCATTGGGGAGGAAGCAGAGTAGGACAGTCAATCATTGGGGGTAAAGCAGAGTATAGGACAGTCAATCATTGGGGAGAAAGCAGAGTAGGAGCGTCAAGCATTGGGAGAAAGCAGAGTAGGACAGTCATCATTGGGGAGAAAGCAGAGTAGGACAGTCAATCATTGGGGGGAAAGCAGAGTAGGACAGTCAATCATTGGGGGTAAAGCAGAGTAGGACAGTCCAATCATTGGGGGGTAAAGCAGAGTAGGACAGTCAATCATTGGGGTAAAGCAGAGTAGGACAGTCAATCATTGGGGGTAAAGCAGAGTAGGACAGTCATTCATTTGGGGAGAAAGCAGAGTAGGACAGTCAATCATTGGGGAGAAAGCAGAGTAGGACAGTCCAATCATTGGGGGTAGAAGCAGAGTAGGACAGTCAATCATTGGGGGTAAAGCAGAGTTAGGACAGTCAATCATTGGGGGTAAAGCAGAGTAGGACAGTCAGATCATTGGGGGTAAAGCAGAGTAGGACAGTCAATCAGTGGGGGTAAGCAGAGTAGGACAGTCAATCATTGGGGGTAAAGCAGAGTAGGACAGTCAATCATTGGGGGGTATAAGCAGAGTAGTTAGGACAGTCAATCATTGGGGGGGGTTAAAGCAAGAGTATAGGCAGTCAATCATTGGGGGTAAAGCAGAGTAGGACAGTCAATCATTGGGGAGAAAGCAGAGTAGGAACAGATCAATCATTGGGGAAAAGTGAGTAGGACAGTCAATCATTGGGGAGAAAGCATAGTAGGACAGTCAATCATTGGGGAGAAAAGCAGAGTAGGACAGTCAATCATTTGGGAGAAAGCAGAGTAGGACAGTCAATCATTGGGGAGAAAGCAGAGTAGGACAGTCAATCATTGGGGAGAAAGCAGAGTAGGACAGATCTATATTATATTGACAGTTTTGTGTACAGCAGAATAGGACTGTCACCCAAGTCTATACTAACCTGACAGTTGGGGTAAAGCAGAGTAGGACAGTCATCAGTGGGGTAAGCAGAGTAGGGACAGTCAAATCATTGGGTGTAAAGCGAGAGTAGACAGTCAATCATTGGGGGTAAAGCAGAGTAGGACAGTCAATCATTGGGGGGTAAAGCAGAGTAGGACAGTCAATCATTGGGGGTAAAAGCGAGTAGGACAGTCAATCATTGGGGGTAAAGCAGAGTAGGACAGTCAATCATTGGGGGTAAAGCAAGAGTAGGACAGTCCAATCATTGGGGTAAGCAGAGTAGGACAGTCAATCATTGGGGGTAAAGCAGAGGTAGGACAGTCAATCATTGGGGGTAAAGCAGAGTAGGACAGTCAATCATTGGGGAGAAAGCAGAGTAGGACAGTCAATCATTGGGGAGAAAGCAGAGTAGGACAGTCAATCATTGGGGAGAAAGCAGAGTAGGACAGTCAATCATTGGGGAGAAAGCAGAGTAGGACAGTTAATCATTGGGGGTAAAGCAGAGTAGGACAGTCAATCATTGGGGGTAAAGCAGAGTAGGACAGTCAATCATTGGGGAGAAAGCAGAGTAGGACAGTCAATCATTGGGGAGAAAGCAGAGTAGGACAGTCAATCATTGGGGAGAAAGCAGAGTAGGACAGTCAATCATTGGGGTAAAGCAGAGTAGGACAGTCAATCATTGGGGGTAAAGCAGAGTAGGACAGTCAATCATTGGGAGAAAGCAGAGTAGGACAGTCAATCATTGGGGGTAAAGCAGAGTAGGACAGTCAATCATTGGGGGTAAAGCAGAGTAGGACAGTCAATCATTGGGGTAAAGCAGAGTAGGACAGTCAATCATTGGGGAGAAAGCAGAGTAGGACAGTCAATCATTGGGGAAAAGCAGAGTAGGACAGTCAATCATTGGGGGTAAAGCAGAGTAGGACAGTCAATCATTGGGAGGGAAAACAGAGTAGGACAGTCAATCATTGGGGAGAAAGCAGAGTAGGACAGTCAATCATTGGGAGAAAGCAGAGTAGGACAGTCAATCATTGGGGGTAAAGCAGAGTAGGACAGTCAATCATTGGGGGTAAAGCAGAGTAGGACAGTCAATCATTGGGGAGAAAGCAGAGTAGGACAGTCAATCATTGGGGGTAAAGCAGAGTAGGACAGTCAATCATTGGGGAGAAAGCAGAGTAGGACAGTCAATCATTGGGGAGAAAGCAGAGTAGGACAGTCAATCATTGGGGAGAAAGCAGAGTAGGACAGTCAATCATTGGGGGTAAAGCAGAGTAGGACAGTCAATCATTGGGGAGAAAGCAGAGTAGGACAGTCAATCATTGGGGAGAAAGCAGAGTAGGACAGTCAATCATTGGGGGTAAAGCAGAGTAGGACAGTCAATCATTGGGGAGAAAGCAGAGTAGGACAGTCAATCATTGGGGAGAGAGCAGAGTAGGACAGTCAATCATTGGGGAGAAAGCAGAGTAGGACAGTCAATCATTGGGGGGAGAAGCAGAGTAGGACAGTCAATCATTGGGGGAAAGCAGAGTATGACAGTCAATCATTGGGGGTAAAGCAGAGTAGGACAGCTCATCAATTGGGGGTAACAGCAGAGTAGGACAGTCATCATTGGGGAAAGCAGAGTAGGACAGTCAATCATTGGGGAGAAAGCAGAGTAGGACAGTCAATCATTGGGGAGAAAGCAGAGTAGGACAGTCAATCATTGGGGAGAAAGCAGAGTAGGACAGTCAATCATTGGGGGTAAAGCAGAGTAGGACAGTCAATCATTGGGGGTAAAGCAGAGTAGGACAGTCAATCATTGGGGGTAAAGCAGAGTAGGACAGTCAATCATTGGGGGTAAAGCAGAGTAGGACAGTCAATCATTGGGGGGTAAAGCAGAGTAGGACAGTCAATCATTGGGGGTAAAGCAGAGTAGGACAGTCAATCATTGGGGAGTAAAGCAGAGTAGGACAGTCAATCATTGGGGAGAAAGCAGAGTAGGACAGTCAATCATTGGGGAGAAAGCAGAGTAGGACAGTCAATCATTGGGGAGAAAGCAGAGTAGGACAGTCAATCATTGGGGAGAAAGCAGAGTAGGACAGTCAATCATTGGGGGTAAAGCAGAGTAGGACAGTCAATCATTGGGGAGAAAGCAGAGTAGGACAGTCAATCATTGGGGGTAAAGCAGAGTAGGACAGTCAATCATTGGGGGTAAAGCAGAGTAGGACAGTCAATCATTGGGGGAGAAAGCAGAGTAAGGGACAGTCAATCATTGGGGAGAAAGCAGAGTAGGACAGTCAATCATTGGGGGTAAAGCAGAGTAGGGACAGTCAATCATTGGGGGTAAAGCAGAGTAGGACAGTCAATCATTGGGGGTAAAGCAGAGTAGGACAGTCAATCATTGGGGTAAAGCAGAGTAGGACAGTCAATCATTGGGGGTAAAGCAGATTAGGACAGTCAATCATTGGGGGTAAAGCAGAGTAGGACAGTCAATCATTGGGGGTAAAGCAGAGTAAGGACAGTCAATCATTGGGGAGAAAGCAGAGTAGGACAGTCAATCATTGGGGGTAAAGCAGAGTAGGACAGTCAATCATTGGGGGTAAAGCAGAGTAGGACAGTCAATCATTGGGGGGTAAAGCAGAGTTGGACAGTCAATCATTGGGGGTAAAGCAGAGTAGGACAGTCAATCATTGGGGGTAAAGCAGAGTAGGAACAGTCAATCATTGGGGGGTAAAAGCAGAGTAGGACAGTCAATCATTGGGGGTAAAGCAGAGTAGGACAGTCAATCATTTGGGGTAAAGCAAAGTAGGACAGTCAATCATTGGGGTAAAGCAGAGTAGGACAGTCAATCATTGGGGTAAAGCAGAGTAGGACAGTCAATCATTGGGGGTAAAGCAGAGTAGGACAGTCAATCATTGGGGGTAAAAGCAGAGTAGGACAGTCATCATTGGGGGTAAAGCAGAGTAGGACAGTCAATCATTGGGGGTAAAGCAGAGTAGGACAGTCAATCATTGGGGGTAAAGCAGAGTAGGACAGTCAATCATTGGGGGTAAAGCAGAGTAGGACAGTCAATCATTGGGGTAAAGCAGAGTAGGACAGTCAATCATTGGGGGTAAAGCAGAGTAGGACAGTCAATCATTGGGGTGTAAAGCAGAGTAGGACAGTCAATCATTGGGGGTAAAGCAGAGTAGGACAGTCAATCATTGGGGTAAAGCAGAGTAGGACAGTCAATCATTGGGGGTTAAGCAGAGTAGGACAGTCAATCATTGGGGGTAAAGCAGAGTAGGACAGTCAATCATTGGGGTAAAGCAGAGTAGACAGTCAATCATTGGGGGTAAAGCAAGAGTAGGACAGTCAATCATTGGGGGTAAAGCAGAGTAGGACAGTCAATCATTGGGGGTAAAGCAGAGTAGGACAGTCAATCATTGGGGGTAAAGCAGAGTAGGACAGTCAATCATTGGGGGTAAAGCAGAGTAGGACATTCAATCATTGGGGGTAAAGCAGAGTAGGACAGCCAATCACCCAAATCTATACTAGCCTGACAGCAGGAGAAAACTCCTACTCTATTCTTTGAATATTTAACTGACATAGCTGGGAAAAAATTTGATGAGAATGTATCCTGGACTCTTAATTTATAACCTTGCCTTCTGGAATGCTGTAGAAAAACATTTGCAGTGTTTCAGTTATAATTACATGTAAAATATAATCATTGTCCACAAAGCAACCTAATGATCTAATGACTTACCTCAAGAAATCACTGTTTTGTGTGTGTGAATTATTGATATCTGTATTACTTTTGTTTTAAGATTTCACTGGCCACTCTTAAAGCCCTTGCTTTTTGCCAAAATGGAGCAAGTTATTGCAGAGCTGCAAAAAGGATTGGGTTCTGAAAGTATCCCTGAAAGACCAAATGTGGAGAACATTCCATTTGATGCGATGCATGCTCGCATAGTGGAAGCATTTCATAAATTTAACGGGTAAGTTGTGTGTACATGAATGAATATATAGTTTGTTTTGGTGTAAAACAATCTTATAACCCATGCTGTGTGGTGTGCTACCAATCATTAGAGTCACAAAACCTAATGGAACAAGTAAACAGGCATAGTGCAGAATATGGCTTAGACATTAACATTTAAAAAAAAATGATAATTAGGAGTGGAAGTAGAGCCATCAATGAACATCACAGTAAACGGAGCGATACTAGAACAAGTAACAAGATTCCCCTATCTTGGACTTGTAATAACAGATTATAGCAGAAGTGGAACAGAAATTCAAAAGATAATAGGGATGGTCAAAAAGGCTTTCATCATGACATCAGAATTAATGTCTAGAGAGGTTAACATCTCATACAGTTTGTCAAATATGTATATTCAACACTACAAAATGGCATGGAAGCCTGGACAATGAACAAGCAATTAGAAAGTCAAACAGACACCCTGGAGATGTGGATATACAGAAGAATATGTCGTAGTTCATGGAAACAGTAACATTCAACATACAGAGGTTCTAAAAAACGGAATGAAAAGAGTTGAAAGAAATAAAAAAGCAAATTAAATATTTTAGCCACTTTAAAAGACATAACACTTTAAAAGACAAGACACAAAAAATCATACTGGATGTAAAGTTGCAAGCAAGAGGTTGATAACGATACAAGTGGGAAGATAACATCACTAGATGGACGTACAGCAATCTGACAGAATGGACGATCAAGGCAATAAGAGAGACAGTGGTGGAGATCCATTGCAGCCAACCTTCATTGTGGAGACAGCACCTTATTGACTGAATAATTTCTGATATCGATGTACTCCATGCCTTGATTTTGTGTCTCATTGTTGTACAAAACCACATCTGCGCAGCTTCCATATGATCCCACAGAATCATACTATATTGTGGAACATTTATTATTGATGTTGTCACTAACTTAATTGTAAATGTCACATCTTGCCACTTGAATACTAATTTGTCGCTGATATAATTGCAGATGTCAAGTCTTGCCACTTGAACACTGTTTTGTCGCTGGCAGTTTTAGATGTCATCAGGTCTTGCCGTTGTACATTGATGTTACTGACACAATTGTAGATGTCAGGTTTTGCCAGTTGCCGTTGTATATATTGATGTTACTGACACAATTGTAGATGTCAGGTTTTTGCCATTTGTATTTTGATGTCACTAATGCATTATATGGATATCACATACATGTTGCAGTGGGGGTGTGGATATCACAAGCACCTACTGTGTGGATATGGATATTACATCTCATTCTAGTTATATATTCATGTCACTAATGCAGTCGTTAACACTCATAGATGCTAGATATTTCTGGTTACATATTGTCACTACTGCTGTTGTTAACACTTGTGAAGGCCAGATCTGAATAGTTACATATTGCCACTAATGCAATTGTTACTCATTATTGTGCTAGTGTAATTTCTTACCAGTGATGCTGTTTGCACATATTCTGGCATTGTTGGCACAATGTAGCCTTTATCTGTAGGTGCTTGTACACTCATCTGTTGGCACTATGTAGCCTGTAGCAGACTGTACGCTCATCTGACTCTTGATGATAGTGAATTAGTTTGTGTCAGATATCCACTCCTAGTTTGTGTCAAATAGTCACAGAGTTACTCTGTGCCATATCCACTGGCTATACTCATGTCTCATCCATTCGAGGTTAGTTTATTTCAAATACACGCTGAGTAAATTGACATCAGATTTTTACCCTAGGTTAACCAATCACTATGCAGATGGGTACATTTTGTTTATAATTTGTCTCAAAGCAGTATCCAGCTATGGATCACTGATGTGATAGCCCCATCACATTTTGTTGGCCTAAGGACGACTATGTGGCCAATCTTTCCCTCACTTTAGCCAGCAATGAGCCCAGGTCTGACAGTTGCTGTACAGTTAGTTCACTACCAACTTTGCTAGCACACCCACAGATCAGTGCATTCAATCAGTCTCCACAATGAAGGTTGACTCCAACACTGTCTCTCTCACCTTGATTGTACATTCTGTCTGACTGCTGTTCATCCATCTTTTGACGTTATCTTCCCACTTGTATTGTTGTCTACCTCTTGCTTGTTTATCTAAACCTTACCATCCAGTATGGTGTTTAATTAAGTGTTGTCTTTTAATGTGTCCCGAAATATTTCACTTGCCTATTTTTTAATTTCTTTCAACAACTCTTTTTTTCATTCCCAATTTTTTTTTAAAAACCTTCTGTATTTGATTGTTTTTGTTTCCATGATATACATCTTTTGATAGTTTAAGTTATTTTAAATTCCATCTGTTTAATTACTCCATGTAACCAATAATTCACTGAATTAGCAGTTCGAAAGAAGAGAAGGTGAAACGTGACAAGACAGATCTAGTGAGTTCATTTATATCCAATATCATCCACAGTGCCCCGTTTACTATCCATCTAGTGAGTTCATTTATATCCAATATCATCCACATGTGCCCCGTTTACTATCCATCTAGTGAGTTCATTTTAATCCAATATCCATCCACAGTGCCCCGTTTATTATCCATCTAGTGAGTTCATTATATCCAATATCATCCTCAGTGCCCCATTTACTATCCATCTAGTGAGTTCATTTATATCCAATATCATCCACAGTGCCCCGTTTACTATCCATCTAGTGAGTTCATTTATATCCAACTAGCTGACCCGGCCCGGCTTCGCCCAGACCCTGGTGGGGAGCATCTCATTTAATTCATATAAGTAGTCATATAAGTTCTCGTTCCCGACTATATGTCTGGCTGTCTATCTGTCTGTCTGTCTGTCTGACCCTGCCCGTCTTCGCCCGGACCCTGATGGGGAGCATCTCATTTAATTCATATAAGTAGTCATATACGTTCCCGTTCCCGACTGTCTGTCTGTCTATCTGTCTGTCTGTCTATTCTATCTATCTGTCTGTCTGTCTGACCCGGACCCAGCCCATGGTGGAGAGCATCTTCATTTAAATCATATAAGCAGTCATATAAGATCCCGTTCCGACTATCTGTCTGACTGTCTGTCTGTCTTGGGTAAATGGAGGGGGGAGGAGGAAGAGGGAGGTGGAGGAGGGAAGAGGAGGGAGGAGATAGGAGGAGTGGAGAATAGGAGGGGGGATTAGGAGGAGTAGGTGGGGGGGGAGGGGGGAGGAGGAGAACACAGGAGGAGAAGGGAGGGAGGAGGGAGAGGGGGGGAGGAGGAAGAAGGAGAGGAGGAGGAATGTGAAGGGAGGGAAAGAGAGGAGGAGGAAAGGAGGAGGAGGGAGGAGGAGGAATGTGAAGGGAGGAGGAGGGAGGAGCGGAGAGGGAGGAGGAGGAAGGGGAGGAGGGGGAAAGAGATGAAGAAGGAGGAGGGGAGAGGAGGAGGAATGTGAAGGGAGGAGGGGGAGGAGGAGGAGGAGGGAGAAGGAGGGAGGAGGAGGAATGTGAAGGGAGGAAGGTAGAGGGAGGAGAAGGGAGGGAGGAGAAGGAGGAGGAGGGATAAAGGGAGGAGGAGGAGGAAGAGGGAGAATGAGGAGGGGAGGAAGGAAAGGAGGTGGAAGTGGAAAGGGAGAGGAAAGAGGTAGGGGGAGGAGGGGGTTTAGAGGGAGGAGGAGAAGGAAGGAAAGGGAGGAGGAAGAGAGGAAAAGGGTGGAGGGAGGAGGAGGAGGTAAGGAAAGGAGGGAGGAGGTAGGAGGAGGAAAGAGGGAGAAGGAGGAGGGAGGATATAGGGAGAAGGAACAGGAGGAGGGGGGATGAGAGGGAGGGAGAGGAGGAAATGAGGGAGGAGGCGGAGGGAGTAGAAGGGAGGAGGATGGAGGAGGAGGGGAGAGGAAGAGGGAGAAGGAGGGAGGGAGGGGATGAGAGGGAGGAGGAAGAGGAGAAGGGTGGAGGGAGGAGGTAGAGGGAGGAGAAGAGAGGGATAGAGAGTTCGCCATTCCGAATTCATACTCGTCTAGTTCTTCCCTCTACACGACTGTAGATAACTTCCCTACACATAAAAAGATGAATTGTTATTGATATGCCGTGGCATGGAGGGAATATCAGCAGCAGAGTTGATCCAAAAAAACCAAAGACTGAGATCTACGGTAGAGCCATGAACGCCTACGCCAGCCGGCACGGCACTTGATGATGATTATTGCCGTGTGACGATTCTGTGTAGTCACGTCATTTTTCTTCCCTTTCCCTAGCGTTTTGGTTCGGGGATTCTTTCATCATCATCATCATATATTTACGTACGTATTTTGGGAGGGGGAGGAGGGAGGAGGAGGAAGAAGAAAAAAAAACTATGACAGTTGACAGCTCTGGAATGAAAGGAAGGCGTGTAGAAAATTTCATCTCAATCGGATGGGCCGTTCGCGAACAAATAAAGGACATACATATTTACATACATACATATTTACATACATACACTTTGTTTTATAAATATAGATATCATTCACAGTGCCCCGTTTACTATCCATCTAGTGAGTTCATTTATATCCAATATCATCCACAGTGCCCCGTTTACTATCCATCTAGTGAGTTCATTTATATCCAATATCATCCACAGTGCCCCGTTTACTATCCATCTAGTGAGTTCATTTATATCCAATATCATCCACAGTGCCCCGTTTACTATCCATCTAGTGAGTTCATTTATATCCAATATCATCCACAGTGCCCCGTTTACTATCCATCTAGTGAGTTCATTTATATACAATATCATCCACAGTGCCCCGTTTACTATCCATCTAGTGAGTTCATTTATATCCAATATCATCCACAGTGCCCCGTTTACTATCCATCTAGTGAGTTCATTTATATCCAATATCATCCACAGTGCCCCGTTTACTATCCATCTAGTGAGTTCATTTATGTCCAATATCATCCACAGTGCCCCGTTTACTATCCATCTAGTGAGTTCATTTATATCCAATATCATCCACAGTGCCCCGTTTACTATCCATCTAGTGAGTTCATTTATATCCAATATCATCCACAGTGCCCCGTTTACTATCCATCTAGTGAGTTCATTTATATCCAATATCATCCACAGTGCCCCGTTTACTATCCATCTAGTGAGTTCATTTATATCCAATATCATCCACAGTGCCCCGTTTACTATCCAACGTTTGTGTGAGCTGCTGATTGATCCAAAAAAACACTACAAACGCAGTGACAAGTTCCTACGAGGACTTGAAAAGGTTGTATATATTTTCCACATAACAGTACTATCCTTAAATACTCCTTATAATACTGTCCATGTATTATTCTTTAAGTTATATTCGTGTGGTGCAGTTTCATGTTGGAATGTTCAATCATGTTTGAATGTATAAAACATGCAAGGGTGAATCACAACTTTCTGTGGGCATCATTATGGTGAAGACTGGAAGCCACTTGGACACTCACCATCCCAATAAGTTCTATGAAATGACAGATAGGTTTCAGTGTCTGTCAGTTGCTTATTCTGCTCCATGACGAATCCATGCCATGTGATATCTTTCTGCACTTGCACATTACTCAGAATTGGAGAACAGACCACACTTGTCTCAAACTTGCTACATAAAAAAAGTGAATTAAAATATGACGTAAAAAGCAATATGATTGGCTACATTGCACAGAGTGTTCTCCCATATGGATCGGTCTCTTTCTGCAGGTCGACTTGTGCGGTAGTGCTGCACAAAGCACGGTCTCTGTAGCTTCAGCAGCGATTCTCAGTAGTCTCTGAGAAAATTGCACTTGTGGACCAAACGACATAGCCCTGAATAAAATCCACAACCTTCGGAGCGCACTCATGCGGCATAACCACTTCACCACGGAGACTCCCTACATTGAATCATCCCTGGCCCTTTGTGAAAGTCTGGTTAGACAAAACGTTTAGAGAAAGTTGCCACCAGCACAAATTTCTAAGATGTAAAGACTAATCCAAGCACGCAGCCATGGTTCGCCAGGTATGAGGTCAAAACAAGTCCACCTTGCTGACAAACAAAGGAAAAACATTTTGCCCTGCACATCTTTCCAGAATTTGTGCTCTGAGTGGAACACACGACTCGTCATGAACAATAGCACAGACATTATTAACTAAGGCAGATGCTGGAAACTAGCAGCATATTTTGTATGTGAGCGGTTAGTATATCACACACAGGGGTGAAACTTCTTTTTGTGGAAAAACCTTCAAAGAACTGATGAGTCTAAAGACATCATCCTCCTGGTTCTAAAGGGCTGTCCATAACGAACAAGAGGCTCAATATACAGAAGTGAGGCTAAGCAGTCATGTGTGTGGCATGATCATTCCTTGGGTCAGGCCAGAACCAGGGCATCACAATTTAGCTTTGCTTTAAAGGAAGCCTTTTTTAGCAGTATACATGCGGTTATTCTGGAAGAGTTTGATGCAGTGGATTACCACATCATGTTGAGACTGGAATGTTCTTTAAAGAAACTATGTGGGAAATCTGACCTGCTAACAATGTCATTTATAAGTCGGATATGATGGACAAAAGGCTAGAAGAAATGCATCTCTGTTGTAGAACTGACACAGTGTAAAGACTGTCCAACAATATTTTTTTTAAATTATTGGATGAAAACAGCTGATGTAGAGGAGCAACACCCATGATATTTAGGAGGTAATATCTGTTAGCTGACTCAAGTGTTGATTTGGTTGTTATGAAGAGATTCATGTTTCTGAATGTATTCTTTGTTTATAATTGCAGAATGTGCTAGTGGTCAGCACAGTGGATCCATTCGGGAGGTAGGAAATGTGTGTGTGTGTGGCTGATTGTGTGGTGGGACTTGGTTGATGACAAGTTGGCATCTGACACATGTGGTTGCCTTGATAGATGGCAAGTTGAAATCTGACAAATATGGTTGTCTTGATAGATGACAAGTTGACATCTGACACATGTGATTGTCTTGATAGATGACAAGTTGACATCTAACACATGTGGTTGTCTTGATGGATAACGAGTTGACATCTGACACATGTGGTTGTCTTGATAGATGACAAGTTGACATCTCACGCAAGTGGTTGTCTTGATGGATAACGAGTTGACATCTGACACATGTGGTTGTCTCGATAGATGACAAGTTGACATCTGGCACATGTGGTTGTCTCGATAGATGACAAGTTGACATCTGACGCATATGATTGTCTTAATGGATAACAAGTTGACATCTGACACATATGATTGTCTTGATTGATAACAAGTTGACATCTGACACATATGATTGTCTTTATTGATAACAAGTTGACATCTGACACACGTGGTTGTCTTGATTGATATCAAGTTGACATCTGACGCATATGATAGTCTTAATGGATAACAAGTTGACATCTGACGCATATGATTGTCTTGATTGATAACAAGTTGACATCTGACATATACAGTTACTTTGATGGATAAGTTGACATCTGACACATACAATAAATAAGTTGACATTTTACACATACTGGTGGAAAGTTAAATTAATTATGTTTGTCTACTTGTCAGTAGGTAATTTTCATGATCATGTGTGCCATACTTGACTTGACGCCCTTTGTTGTCTCGTCCTGTAGAAATGTTGTCTCCGAGATCGGCAACAAGCATTTAGTCAATGGCATGGATACAGTTGGGTCACCTTTCTTCCCTCGAGACTCCAGTATCACCTCCAACCTGCCACCTGTTCCTGGCTGGGTCACGTCTGCTCCGTCTGTCACCTCCCCACAAAGTGTTGCACCTACAGCCATGTCAGATCAGAAACAGTCACAGGTGAGATTTTGTCAGTCTCTACATTTTTTATTTATTTTTTTTTTTTTTTGGCTGTGTGTACACAGGAGTTCAACTCACAACTTTGTTATATAACTCACAATCTAAGTGTTATATAACTCACAAACTCTTTATTTGGTGTATACAACCTCACAACTTTCAGTGTTAGTTATATAACTCAAAACCCTCAGTGTTATACAAGGGGGCTTCAAATGAAAACCATAAATATCTTGTGTGTGTATGAGTATATTCTGAAAAAATAAAGAACAAATGTATTATTTTTCGATGTAGTCACAACTGCATTCAACGCAAGGTCTCCAGTGCCGATAAAGTGCTTGGATTCCTGTAGAAACAAATTCTCTTGTTCGCTTGTGTAGCCACTCTGGGCTCACTATTTGGTGTACCTGACCCGGTTTTGAACAGTCTATCACAGAAGTCATGCCATATTGAAACTTCCTACTCCACTCATACACTTGCTGCACTGACAGGCATATACTGGACCCTTCATTTGCCGATCAATTTCTATAGGTTTCACCCCTTCACTGATTAAAATATTAATAAAGAAAGCTGCTCTTTTTGGTGCATGTCAAAAGTGGGGTGGCCATCTTTAAGCTGTCCTTGTGACATCACCATGATGTCAGTGCTTAACACTCCTGACATCCTTAACAACAATATTGACAGGTTGCAAGGCAATGGCATGGTTATTGTAATATCTATCACACTTTTCAGGATCCTCGCCGGTGCTACGGAGTTTGTGCACTGAGCTGAGATTCTCTGGACTCAGGCTTGAGCTAGGAGTAGAACGGAGCACTTATGGGTTACACCTGTGTGCCGTGATGTTGATCCGTTGACTAAACTAAACACTTGTAAGGTTTTCATTTGAATCCCCCTCGTAGAACTCACAATCTCTTGATTTGGTTTATACAACTCAACCCTGTTTTACATAACTCACAACCTTCACTGTTGTATAAAACTGACAACTTTAAGTTTTAGTGTATCCAACTTACATATTCCTGTGGCAGTTACTGCCATTGGCTGGTGAAGTGTATGGCCTTCATATATTCTAGGCCATATAATAATGAGGTAGGTGGACAGTTCCCTTCCTCATTCCCTTTCTTTCCCTGCTTCATGAGGCTGGGCCACCCCGACGTACATACTGGTTGGAAAACAGAATTCTACCACTCCTGGGGGTTGAACCCAGATCACTTTCATGGCAGGAAGGTGCACTAATCACAGAGCCCCTGTAGCTCCTGTATGTCATTTCATTAATTCAGTAGCATGTCCTTTGCAGAACCTCGCTCCCATAACAACCTGCCGGAAAATTTCTCAGTCATAAGCAAGATGTCCAGCATCGAATACACCCATCTGGAGATCATCTGCCACATCCTGCACCCATCTTCTCTTTGGCCTTCCTCTTCCTCTCTTCCCAGGCATATACCCCTCCATTATTGTTCTCTCCAAACTTTCATGACGTTTCAATTGATCAAAATATATCAATTTTCTTTGTTTTATGGTCTTTAGTTGCTAAACTTATTCAGCATTCAGTTCTTGTTGTATGGATGCATTTGTTCTTTTCTGCATGTGACAAATATCACAGGTATAATTTTGTACTGCATGCCAGCATTAGAATGTTTCCAGGTGGGGAGTTTCTGCCTTGTTGTCTGTAGCAAGACAGCCACAATGTTCCACATTCATTCCTTGATGAGATAAGTCAGTCTAAAGACTGGTGTTCAAGTTGTCTGATCATTTTTTTTTTTTTTTTTGCATATCCCTTACAGGAAGCTGCAGTCAACACCAGCATTTTTCAGCTGCTGTTGGTGTATTAGGCAAGATTACGCTCAGTAGTTTGCCATTGCTTTCTGAGCAACCGGCATACATACCCCCGTAAGTAACCAACGCGGCGTGATCCACTACCGAATCTCGCGCAGCTGCGTTACTCACGAGAATATACAGGATTACGGAGAAAGACGTTAACACCTACGCCAGGGAGACCTGTCTGATCATATGCCTCCACTTTTCTCCTATTCTCAGCAACTCTCATCAGCTCAGCATTAGTCTATGTGCCAATAACGTTGCATGCTTGTGTGATGTAGTCTTTTCCTTGAATATCCATTGTTATTTGCCCTGTATCTTGCCCTCCAGTATTTTCGTTACTATACCTCCATGTCTCAGATAGTGACCAAGCCAAGATAACCCTTTTTTAATGTGTTCAGTACAAACAAAAAAGAATAAAAAGCTTCTGAATTTGTCTCTTTTGTGTAGAATCAGGGCTTCTAAGCCATTGAGTGCTAAGGACCAGATCAAATGTGAAAGACCCTTTTTACACTCTTTAAGGTTCATGTGACATATGGTGCTAGATATATATATATATATATATATATATATATATATATATATATATATATATATATATATATATATATATACACACACACACACACACACACACTATAAAAGGCAATGTATGTGTGTCCGTTCATTATGCGTTCGCGAATGGTCCATCCGATTGAGATGAAATTTTCTACATGTTTTCTTTTCATTCCCGTGCAACCAAATGTCATAGTTTTGTACTTACTAAAAGCTATTTACTCACTAAAATTTAATAATTTAAATTTACATTATCATTTCTATATAGCAAGGGGCCTTAACATAAGAAAAGTTATTTCAAGGGGCATAACTTTTAATAACATTGCTATTATCTTTTATATAGATTCTTGCATTGTTTTCAAAGATTTATAAACTCTTTGTCTACATTTATTTACAGGCATATGAGTTATAATAAATAATGATATAATCTTTAAGGCATTTTCATATTTTTCATAAAGATAATGCATCTATTTAAATAGTGATGAAAATTTTCTAACTCATCTTTTTATTTTTCTTCAACAGCACATTAATTTTTTTTTTAACATTCTCATATGTATGGTGTGTTGCACCTACATTGGGTATCTTTTGTTGTGTGAAAGACAGTGTGGGTCTAATCAGGAAAATATTAACAGCAATCATGCCTAAACAGATTCAGGAGATCAAAGACTTTCTGCTGACAGCCAGGAGGAAAGATGCCAAATCTGTCAAGATCAAGAAGAACAAGGACAATGTCAAGCTCAAGGTGCGATGCAGCAGATACTTGTACATACTGGTGATCCAGGACAGAGAAAAGGCAGAGAAACTGAGACAGTCATTGCCACATGGTCTGGCAGTCAAAGAACTTAAGTGAAATTAATAAATGAAGAAATCATGAAAAAAAAAAAGAAGAAATAATTGTATGTAATTTTTGTCAGGCCTTTTTATAAAGGCCAAAAAAAAACAAAGAATTGCTTCATAAGAGATGTTGAATGAAAGAATGTATGAGAGGAAATAGAGAAGAAGGGCAGAATGTAGGACGGGCCTGCGATTTTCGTTCGTTTAAAAAAAAAAGTAATTTTTTGTGAGAGAAAGTTAGTTGCATATCGTTTGCAGTACTCTGCAGTCAACCCACCGCCCACCATTTATTGGCTGTTCGTGATATCTTGGTAAGTTTACTTTAGATAGATCTCTTCCAATCATATTTTTTACTATAAAATCTATCTATTCTTCTATTCTATCTATATTTTTAACGGGAACGGGCCGAACATACATACATGGATGGATGGATTAGATAGATGGATAGATAGATAGATCGGGAACGGGAGCTTATACGACTACTGATATGAATTAAATGAGATGCTCCTCACCAGGGCCTGGGCGAAGTCGGGTCGGACAGACAGATAGTCGGGAACGGGAGCTTATATGAATTAAATAAATGAGATTCCCCCCCACCAGGGACTGGGTGAAGCCGGGCCGGGTCAGACATACAGATAGTCGGGAACGGGAGCTTATATGACTACGTATATGAATTAAATGAGATGCTCCCCACCAGGGGCTGGGCGAAGCCGGGCCGGGTCAGACAGACAGATAGATAGATAGATCCCCGCCAGGGCCTGGGCGAAGCCGGGCTTGGTCATCTAGTATATATATATATATGTGTGTGTGTGTATATATATATATATATATATATATGTTTGCACTGGGTCAGTGATGTCGCTTAAAAGTCGACAGGGAAGACTTCATTGCACCAGGTTTTTATCCCATATGGCACAGTCTCTTTCCGCAGTGAACTAAATAAAGCATCGCACAAAGCAAAAACTCCGTAGCTCCAGTGATCACCCTCAGGAGTCTCTGAAAAAATGCACTCATGAAGCGAAGGATGTGGCCCGGATTTGAACCCACAACCTTCAGAGCCTGAGTTAGACGGCTTGACTACTTCGCCAAGGAGACTCCCTGGGACAGTGATGTGGACAGTGATGGCTAAGTTTTAGCCTTTACCTACCACCTTTACTTTCCAAGATTTTTCTGGTACCCATTTTAGGCTGACCCCAGGTCAGTTTTAAACATCCGCACCACTGCAGATTTGAACCCATGACCACCAGGCTGGTGGGCAGGCTCTACGCTACTGTAGCTCCCATTGGCCAGATGTGTGCAGTGATGATTTTCGTAGTTCAATAATGGTGCTCAGAAAGTGACCTACATACATGTCTGTTATATCTCTCCCATATTCACGACTGTTATATCTCTCCCACATACACATTCGTTACATCTCTCCCACATACACATTCGTTACATCTCTCCCACATACACATTCGTTACATCTCTTCCACATGCACATCAGATATATCTTACAGAATAGAGGAATGAGTTGTGATGCAGTTTTGTGTTTGTCACATCTCTAATATTTTTTTTTTTAAATTTTTGTTGTTGTTGCATATTCTATTTACAGGACGTCGCTGTCAATACCAGCATTTTACTGCTGTTGTTGATGTCTTGGCAAGTTTACTTTCAGTAGTTTGCCATTGCTTTCTGAACAACTGGCTCTAATACTAACACGTTAAAACCCAGTGCAATGCGGTCTGCTGCCAAATCAGTCGCAGCTGTGTTTCAAACTCGGGTAAGCAGGCTTACGAATCGCGTCCGTAAGCTCTTAGCCACTGAGACCAGCTCTCTGATATTACTATCATGATTTGAGCACTCCTGGCCACACTCACCCACAGTAGAATTAAGTTGTCAGTGTTTTTATCCTCAGGCATCATCGCAGGACTCTGCAGTTACAACTAGTGTGCTGTCTGGTGCAGTTGTCACTTCCCTGTATGGAGAACAGCCACAAGCATCACAGACAGAAGATGTGGTTGAGGAGACTGTGGTATGTATCCTTACCTCACAACATGCCATCATCTTCAGTCTTGTGGAGTATATGGCTGGGTACTGTTTCCTGCCACTCTGTATTTGAACCGTGCTGTTTTCTGTGGGCCATTTGCAGTTACAGTAGTTATGTTTTGTACAAGGGTTTGTGTTTTTGGGCTGTTCCTTGCACATTGGCAGGCTAGAGATGACGTCTGTCTATCTACATGTGTCTGTATCTGTTCTCCATCTATGTGTCTATCTATCTATCTATCTATTATTTTTCTGTCGTTTATGTACAGATGTAGACACTACTGCAAGCAATGAAATGGCGTGAGCAAAATTTCTGCATCGCGAGCAGCTAGCATCAGAGTTGTTGTTGAGCTTACATTTTGTCTTTGTGTACCTGTTTATGCAAAGAGCGTAAACTAAGTGCTCTGTGGCTAAAAATATGTGCATTAGTGAAACTTGGAGGAAACATTGGACATACTTGTAAGCTTGTATATGTGTGTGCGCACAGATGTGCAAGGTTATACACAACTATACATTATGGTCCTCACCTGCGTTGTACAGCCACATATATGATTAGGTGTACAATTAAAGTAAATGGTGTTAATTTGGGGCGTGTGCAGAAATTCAAATATTTAGGAACATCGATAACATGAGATGGAAGATGCATCGCAGAAATAATGAACATAATAGGACAACCAAAAACTGCATTTTATAAAATGAATATTTAATGCAACAAATCCCTGTCATTGGAGGTTTAAAAAGAATTCAATAGAATCAGTTCTAACATATGGCTTTGAATCCTGGACGATTAATAAACCCAACAGTTACTAGAAACCTTGAGATGTAGTTTTATACAGAAATGCTGAAAACTCCTTGGATGGCCATAATGAGTAATCTCAATGTTGGTTTGAAAGAAGCTGTGGAGAGAGAGATAGAGGAAGACAATGAGAGAACATTCTTGACAGTCTTGAGTCCTCCCACGGAAGGGCATCAGCACATGAATTGTTGTTGTAGATCACGAGATGTGGAGAAGCATTATTTCCCAGGCCTGTGTCCATGGCACTTGATGATACCATTGTGTAAGACAGTTGTCTAAATTAGGTATCATCTTATAAACAAGACATAGACAAATGCATTTTTTTTTCTGTTGAAGGAGCACTTTCATTGCACACAAATATCTCCATAAATGCTCCCGTCTCCTCCCACAGATTACACCCGAATATCTCCTAAGTGCTGCTGTCTCCTCCCACAGATCACACCCAAAAATCTCCATAAGTGCTCCCATCTCCTCCCACAGATCACACCGAAATATCTCCTTAAGTGCTCCCGTCTTCTCCCATAGATCACACACAAATATCTCCATAAGTGCTCCCGTCTTCTCCCACAGATCACACCTAAAAATCTCCATAAGTGCTCCCGTCTCCTCCCACAGATCACACCCAAATATCTCCATAAGTGCTCCCGTCTTCTCCCATAGATCACACCCAAATATCTCCATAAGTGCTCCCGTCTTCTCCCATAGATCACACCCAAATATCTCCATAAGTGCTCCCGTCTTCTCCCATAGATCACACCCAAATATCTCCATAAGTGCTCCCGTCTCCTCCCACAGATCAATATCTCTATAAGTGCTCCTGTCTCCTCCCGTAGATCACACAAGGAGAATCTCAGCACTGTGCACGATATCCTTATCACCATGTTTGTATATGTAGCATGTTGTAAATAGAGTCCCTGTGGTTACGCTGCCTACCTCTCACTCCAAAGATGGTGGGTTTGATTCTGGGCTATGACATTCATTTCATGGGTGCAATTTTTTCTGGGTGGTTCCTTGGGGTTGTTGCAAGAGCTTTGGAGTTCATGTTTTGTGTGATGATTTTGACAGGCTGCCCTGCGACAAGAGACCGGGTCAAATGGGATCAAACCTGGGGTAGTTTAGTCGACAGATCAACATCATGGTACGCGGGTGTAACCCACATAACTCCGTTCTACTCCTAATTCAAGCTTGAGTCCAGAGAATCTCAGCTTAGTGCACGAACTCCGTAGCACCGACGAGGATCCTGAAATACTTTGGGTAGATTTTAAACTCAAAATTTTGCCTGGGCAGCACCATTAGGCTACTCTTTTTCGATTTCCAACTGCCAAGGGATTTTTTACGTGCGCAACAATACACACGGGCGTCCGATCTCACTACCCAGAGACGGGAAATTTTGTTACTAGAAGTTCACGTGAAAAAATCAAGGCCCTCACCGGAACTTGAACCCGGGACCTCCAGCACTCGAGGCGAACCCCATACCTCGAGACCACTCAACCCCCCCTGTGGTGATGAAGTCAATCCTCACATCTTTTAACCCATGTTATAAATATTAACGGGTAGGTTTTATCATTATCATTATATTTAGCCTGGGTAACTGTCTGATTAATCTCTAACTTTGTTTAACACGCTCAGGGTACGCATGGACCCTCTTGAGTTGTCACTGTTGGCTGAGAAAGTTAAACGTTCGACTGCCCTGGGATTGGGAAGAGTTTACCAAGTGTTTCTTCTTTGTGAAAGGTCCTCATCTTACATCGAACTAGCTAGTTGCATGTCCTTTTACAGGACATTGCAATCAACCCCAGTAATTTTTTTGGGAGAGCTGTTTGTGATTTCTTGGCAAGTTTACGTGCAGTAGTTCGCCATTGCTTTCTGAATGACCGGCACTCATACCATTGTATGAAAACTAATGCAAGGTGGTCTGCTTCCAAATCGCCCACAATTATGTTTTTGAAACTAGGTCTGAATGATCTAAATGCGGATATTATAACCTCTTAACTACCATCACCACCACCCCACATGGAGTTTGTGGTGGTGCGAGTATTCCATTGTAATTACTTACAATACAAGGGAAATTCACTCTTAAAGTTATTATTGACTTGTATTTAGGTTACCATGGATACAAGCGAGAGCTCGGTAGTTCCAGACAGTCGTGAGACTGGGTCAGAGGAGGAAGGAATGGGGAGCCAGGACAGCAATACGTCATCTTCTTCGTCGTCCTCATCAGAGGAGCTTTCAACAAATGACACAAGTAAGTCGTCATTCTGATCTCTTTGCCCGTTTCTAATAGCAGTTGTCATAAATTTTGTTGTCTGTGTACATGGTTGATAGTGTCTGTGTACACCTGGGAAGGTTAACCCGGTCACAAACGCCCACTGAAGGCAGATGTGTCGGCAATCTTGTCCGAAGTGTCTGTGTACATGGTTGATAGTGTTGTGTACATGGTTGATAGTATCTGTGTACATGGTTGATAGTATCTGTGTACATGGTTGATAGTATCTGTGTACATGGTTGATAGTGTTGTGTACATGGTTGATAGTATCTGTGTACATGGTTGATAGTGTTGTGTACATGGTTGATTCTTGTCTGTATGTTGTGCTGCCACATATTTGATGTGAGAGAGAATAAGTGTGTTGACATTGTGCTGTTGTACAAGTGATGTTTGAGAGCAAGATGAAAAAGGTGAGAAGGTGTGGTTTGAATGTGTTGTTCAACATGAACCATTTCTGATGTGATTGAACTCTGTTCATCAGGTGACAGCAGCTCCGATGTGCCGACCACGACAGTGGACACTTACAAATCTCACACAAGTCCTTGGGTGTCTGTGGTTGCCGAGGGAGACAACAAAGTGCATGTTTCATCATCAGACGCAGCCAGTGAAGACCTGTCTGCCGTGGCCACTCATGTTGATTCATCTGGCGGGTCTGACAAATCTGCATCCGAGACACTGCCTTCACAGTCAGAGAGTGATGGGCAGGCTGATTCTTTCTTGCCCTCTAGTGGAGACGTGAACTCTAGCAGTTCATCTGATAGTGAATCGAGTGAGAAGTCTGGCTCATGCAGCAGTAGCTCGGAGTTGCCCAGTGGACTCTTGCAGTGTGCAGCAGGATTCCTACAATGACAGTACAGGTTTTGACACCGCATTCACCTCCGAGGAGACAAACACTCTTGAACATTCAAGCATCTGTCCTGGAAGTGAGAACGTGTCTGATGAAAGCCCCGAGACCTCCGACATGGAGACAACATCCCCTAGCACAGACACACCAGTACAATCCAGCCAGCCTGTGGACAGCAGTAGTTCTGAAGCAGCTGTCTCAACTGATGCATCCTTCCAAGATGCCATAACACCAGCTTCCAAAGATGAACACAGCTGTACACACAGCCTTGAGGAAGCGGAATGTTCTCTAGATTCCAGCCCACCATCACCTCCAACACAGCCAGTTGACTTGTCATCCACACTTCATGCATCTGCCAATAGAAACGCCCGTATGAATCCCTCATCGCCAGACTCTCCCTCCGACTGTCAAGAGCCTCAGGCTAAACGCCGCAAGCTATCTCATGAATCTTCACCCATATCTTCAGCTGATGTTACCATTGCACCAGACCTGGAGGTTTCATCCAATACTCCAGGGGACATGACTGTGTCGTCAGAATCTGACTCTATATCCACCACAAGATCAAACACGGCTTCCGACTCCAACAATCCAGACGACACTGTTTCGGAACAGAACTCTGAGAACCATGATGAACCCATAGATTCAGAGCCAGCAGTGAATACTGAACCACATGAAGATGGCTCAGAGAGTAGAGAATGTGTGGCTTCACCACCTTCCCAGGAGGCATCGTCTAGCGACAGTCAGGGGTTCGATGCCACTGTTGAAAGCCAGCACATTGATACAGAGGCCACAAACACAGAGGAGTCATCAGCATCGGAGGAGTTTGACCAGGTAGAAGAAGTGAAAAAAACTGAAGAGCAGGCAAAGGAGGAAGATGCAGCCGAGGGTAATTTAGTGAGCTCACAAAATTAAGTAAAGTCAGCTGTGTCATGGCATGAGATTAACCATTTCATCATAGTCTGTAAGGAAATGTAACAGATGACATAAATGATGCTTTTTGACAGGGCTGTCTTGTGGTGGTCCCTAGAAACGGGAGTGATCTGGATGCTTGTCCGGTCCGGCACTGATAACTTGGTCAGACTTTGTGCCTGGACAGTCAGCTCAACTAGGTTGTGTCTTTTTTGTTCTTTTTTTTTTTTTAACTGCTTGATTGTGTCTGCCAGTAGTGATGATTGTGATGCTAGTTGAGACAGGTTTGTCAAGGAATCTCAAAGGCTCCAGCAATAACAGACAATTGGAGTGTAGATTTTCATTAATGTTATGAGTTGACATAGGCATACTTTAGTTTTATATCTGGAAAATTCTTATTGCATGGTATCAAAACAGTTAGCTGCTGCCGCACTGATACTGGAGATGTAATAAACTATCACAGTGACGAGAAGCTTGAAGAACAGGAAAAACCGGCACATGCAAACGTTTTGACCAATGTCTTGCCAACGAATGAGACAGACTAAACCAAATAATACTTATCTGGGTGTCTGAGAAATAGTCCAATCAGCACCAAGACAAGGTTGCTAGTGGGTGGTTTTTGTTTGTTTTTTTGGTTTATTTTATTCGTTGATAAAGACTTATGGTAGAAATGTTCACCTGTTTGTCAAGCGTCTGGTAGAAATGTTCGCCTGTTTGTCAAGCGTCTGGTAGAAATGTTCGCCTATTTGTCAAGCGTCTGGTAGAAATGTTCACCTGTTTGTCAAGCGTCTGGTAGATATGTTCGCCTGTTTGTCAAGCGTCTGGTAGAAATGTTCGCCTGTTTGTCAAGTGTCCGGTAGAAATGTTCGCCTGTTTGTCAAGCGTCTGGTAGAAATGTTCACCTGTTTGTCAAGCGTCTGGTAGAAATGTTCGCCTGTTTGTCAAGCGTCTGGTAGATATGTTCGCCTGTTTGTCAAGCGTCTGGTAGATATGTTCACCTGTTTGTCAAGTGTCCGGTAGAAATGTTCGCCTGTTTGTCAAACGTCATCATATTTTGTGTTCTCGTTGGATGGATGTGTTCACAAACACTATTATCTAGCGTTATAGCTCTAGAATGTCAAATCTTGATCGTTCGGTGCCATACATTTCAAGGTGTAGTGCCAGAAAGGTGGCACTGGTATGTGCCATATACACAGAAATGACTTGATGTCAGAGGGTGTAACGGCATGTTCTCTCTTCTCCTTGGTGGCATAGGAGCCATGGAGTGCTCTTCAGATGTCTCTGGTACTAGTCAAACATTGCAGCGTTATTCTGACAAATGTGGTCATGTATTGTGGTCTGTCCTGCATGCCTGTGTTGTCCCATTCTGTAATCTGATGCCTCATTATTTTATTGCGGTGAACTTGAGCATTGAATGTGTGCTCATCTACTTTATGTTGTATTTGTATCAGAATTATAAATGTCTTTTATGCTAACATTGTCCTTATAGCCAGATGTGACATTGAATGACAAGACATGGAAAGTGAAAGGACCCAACTGTGTGGTTTCTTAAAACAGATAGCTAGTTGTACAGTGACTGCAGCAACAGGGGTAACACAAAGCATGTAGAGAGTATTGATTGTAAACTGGAAAAGTGACATAGGGACCAGCAGAGTCAGCATTCTAGCAGACGGGCATTCTGTATAACATCACTTCCATGGCAGTCTCAAGATGTTTTGAGTTGTTACATATGCCTGTAAATCAAGGACCCTGAACAGGAAGATGATTCTTCTAGAATAACCAGATATCCAGGTACGGCAATATGCCCATTCACAAAGACAGACAACTGCTGGCATCAGGACAAGACAAATCTGCAGGATTTGGTTTTTTATGAGGGGAGTCTGGAGAATGTCAACTAGGAAGACAATGTTTACTGGGCTGACAGAGTGCTATGAAAGTCAGCTGAACTCATCAAGAAATACGGGAGATGGTGTGTATTGACCTACGCTGGAACGTTTTTGTTGGTAACAGGTCATAATAAAATACAATCAGTTTTAGCTATAAAGGTGGGGTGGAGGCTGGGGGTTATGTTAATGTCTCTAAAGTGTTTGACCAGTATTCGAAATAAAATTATGACACATTCTGGCATAGTTGAGCAGTCTGTATTTGTTACATGTCTATTTACATCTACAGACATTTTACCATGTCATCTTTCATACATACGGCACAGGTGTTCTGGCAGACAACTAACTCCTGTCAACAGGGTTTACCAGTACTCCACACATAAACTCTGTCAATAGGGTTTACCAGTACTCCACACATAAACTCTCTGTCAATAGGGTTTACCAGTACTCCACACACAAACTCTCCTGTCAACAGGATTTACCAGTACTCCACACACAAAACTCTGTCAACAGGATTTACCAGTACTTCACACAGAAACTCTCCTGTCAACAGGATTTACCAGTACTTCACACACACAAACTCTCCTGTCAACAGGGTTTACCAGTACTCCACACACTGTCAACAGGATTTACCAGTACTTCACAAAAAAATTCTGTCAAGGGTTAGTATACACAAATAGATGCGAGCACTTGCTCTTTGGTGGGTTGATGGAGGAGTAGTGGTGTCAACCCCCACACGGTCAGTTGGACTGTAGGATGTAAATTATAAGAGCCTCAGAAGTTCATCATCGAACATGCACACACAAATTTTGTTAGAAGGGTATTCCATAACCGCACTCTCCTGTCATCAGGATGTACCATTCCCCCACACATAATTTTACACAAATTCCCCTGTCAACAATGTATACCAGTACCACACATTCGCCTGTCCACAGGATGAACCATTGCCCCAGTGAAACCTGATATTCTCTCTCACACTCATCACCAGCTATGAAATTACACTGACTCCAATTTGATGTTATTCTCTCCCACACTCAACAATCTGTTGTTATTCTCTCACACTCAACACTCCACAATCTGATGTTATTCTCTCTCATACTCAAAATTCCACAATCTGATGTTATTCTATCTCACACTTAACACTCCACAATCTGATGTTATTCTCTCACACACTCAACAATCTGATGTTATTCTCTCTCTCACTCAACACTCCACAATCTGATGTTATTCTCTCTCACACTCAACACTCCACAATCTGATGTTATTCTCTCTCACACTCTGATTACACAGACTTAAAGATGCGCACAATTTTATCTCAATCTAGCAGCCAAACCACACACATTGAAACCATAGTTTCTGTGCATAGTGAAATAACACTCATACCAGACATCTGCTACGACAAAGAAAAGTGCAAAAAGTTTCATACATAATCATGAGTTTGTATGTACACCATTACATATAAAAGTATGCCGGTAAGAAAATTACCATCTTTCATTTTACAAATGTACAAAGTTTGAACTGGCAATAGCAGTGCTGCCTCAATGACTTATCAACTCTCTAGCGATTGGTTGATAGCTTATAAAGTCCATCATTGATTGGTTGATGGCTCATAAAGTCTTCCATTGATTGGCTGTCAGCTCATAAAGTCTACCACTGATTGGTGACAGCTCATAAAGTCTTCCATTGATTGGCTGTCAGCTCATAAAGTCTACCACTGATTGGCTGACAGCTCGTAAAGTCTAGCATGCCTCTGTAGGATGACTTGCACATTTTTCTATATAAACCCAGGGCAGAAGGTTGCATAGCAAAGAACAGAAAACATACAGAACAAGAACTGATGAGAATTATGTAGCAGACAGAACTGATCAAAGAAATAGGATGAGAATTTTGTGGTGGATAGAATTGAATAAAGAAACAGGATAAAAACTGAATAAAGATACCAGATAAGAACTGTTAGGGACAGAACTGGACCAAGAAACGGAATGAGAACTATTGGGTACAGAACTGAACAAGGAAACATGATTCTGGCTAATGGTTACAGATTTGCAAGTTTAAGACATGAACCCAGGGCAGAAGGGGGATAATGGAGAATATAACACAAACTGAACAAAGAAATTAGAACTGAGAGGTGAGCAGAAATGAACAATGAAAACTGAACAAATAAACAGGATGAAAACAGTGATGGACAGGATTAAATAAAGAAATGAGAACTTAACCTGTGCACAGGATTAAACAAAGAAATGAGAATTCATTGGATGCACAGGATTAAACAAAGAAGTGAGAACTGAGTGGTGGACAGAAGAACTGAACAAGGAAATATGAAGTGAGTGGTGGACAGAAATAAACCAACAAATGTAAACTTACTGCAACCCGAAGAAAGAAATGAGAACTTAGTGATGATCAGAAGTGAACAAAGAGATGAGAACAGAATAGTGGGGAGAACAGAATAGTGGGCAGAACTGAACAAAGAAATGTAAAAATGAGTGATGCAAAGATCTGATCTGAAGCAATTTTTCTCAAGAAACACATCAAGCGTTCCTCTCCCCATGAGTAATGCCTCAAGGACTCACATGTTTAACCCCAGTCACATCTGCACAACTGCATCACCATTTGTGACCAGTCACAGATTGGTCCTTCCTTGGGTGATAGTTAATGTGACTACAATGTCTGCCTCTGCTGTCTGACGACATACTCTCCCTGGTGTCAGTGCCACTGAGCCTTTGACAACAAACAGTGACTGATACACGATGACAGTGGGTGATGCCACAGATTGATCTACCTATCAATATAGATGTTTTAGATTGATCAACCTATCAATATTGACTGATCTATCAGTGGGTGATGTCAAAAGTTGACTGATCTATCAATGGGTGATGTCATACATTGATCTATCTATCAGTGGGTGATGTCACAGACTGACTAATCTAACAGTGGATGATGTCACAGATTGACTGATCTATTAGTGAGTGATGTCACCGGTTGACTGATATAACAGTGAATGATATCACAAATTGACTGATCTATCATAGGTGATGTCACAAATTGACCCATCTACCAGTGGATGATGTCACAGACTGACTGATCTACCAGTGGGTGATGTCATAGATTGACTGATCTATCAGTGGATGATGTCACAGACTGACATGTTAGTGGATGATGTCACAGAGTGCCTGAACAGACAGTGGCTGTCACAAATCATCACCTCAACAAAAGCTGAGAGCATAAGAACAACAACAAAGTGACCAGGGTTATCTGCTGCCTCATCAAGAAATTTGTTTAATATAAATTACTAATCCATACATTTCCCTAAAACACAATCTTCTTGATCTTTAACAACTTGCCCAGGCGCTGTTTGGCTGTTGCCAGACCTTTCTTTGGCTTTTTGGCTGTGGAGAGATGAACAAACACTTAAGCAACCGTAAAATTGTCTTGTGTTTCCCTAAGAAAGTTTCACAGCCATCAAATAAATATGACAAAATATACCCACATTCTTAATATAAATTATTAATCCATACATTTCCCTAAAACACAATCTTCTTGATCGTTAACAATTTGCATCTTGCTTAGAAAACATCTAAAAACGGAACAACATCTAGAAATATCGAGAATTTGTAGGCGAACATCTGGTTGGGAAAGTGTCTGCCGCTTCCATCAAGGATGAACTATGTGTCATGGAGGACTTTAATGTTGACATTCTGACGACGGCATTATGTGCAGTGGGGTGTGTTTGCATCTGTCCGAGGTTGTTTTGTTGCATGAACTGCATTTCGGAGGGAAAATTGCGTGGCTGGCTAGAAAACATCTAGAAACGGAACAACATCTAGAAACACTGAGATCTTGTAGGTGAACATCTGGTTGGGAAAGTGACTGCCACTTCCATCAAGCATGAGCTGTATGTTTCGTAGAGGACTTTTGTGGTGACATTCTAGTGGAGGCATTATGCACAGTGTGCCCGAGCGGGCCGTTGTTTGTCGAGACTCCTGTCTTTTCCACTTTTCACATGGGGCAGTGAAAAACATTTTATGTGATTTTCACTGGCACGGGAACGGAGCAAAATGGGGACGACCCTTTTCTGTGATGTTGGAACTGTGACTAACGATTAATATACCCACATTCAAATAACAGTTTTGTTTAGTTTTTAAGCATTTGCTCGCTGCAAACTTGAGCTGAGTCCACACAGGCCTTACTGCAACTGATAGCTGCTACTACTGCCAAGTGCACTGGACTGATTGCATGAGGGTTAGCTCTCCCTATTACCAGTGCCCCTCGCCATCAGGCAAACCCTCTCCAACTTCTGAGGTACTTGTAATTACGTCCTCAAGTCAAGGACAAGAAGTCAACATTCTAGTTCAACTGACCAGCATGTGGAACAAATAAACTAAGCTGGGGTCAGAAAAGAAGGTTTTTTTTTTTTTTCGCTCGCTCGCTTTGAACCCAAGCATAGTCCATCCATACTACTTCTAATAGTGCTGGACTGAACTTATCGTGTGGATTAGCTTTCCATATTAACAGTGTCTCTCACCATCAAGCAAACCCACTCCAACTTCAAAGGTACTTGTAATTAACTCCCCCAAGTCAAGGACGATAGGTCAACAGTTTGGTCCAACTGTCCGGTGTAGGAGTTGAACCCCTTACCCCTGGGAAGGTTAACCCGGTCAACAAATGCCCGCAGAAGTCAGATGTGTCGGCCTAACGGCGCAAGAACACAGCTCTGCTGTAAACAGGCACAACGCAATCAAGTCCAAAAAAAAAACAACTCCGGATGAATGCAGAAGAAGAAGAACCCCTTACCTCGGACTGGCATGAGCATACCGGATGTTTAAGAACATGCGTTCTTATCCAGTCAGCCAAGCTGACCTAAGAAAGCTTTAAGAACAAACCTTTCAGCCACGCAGACCTCCAAAACTAAGAGTAAAGTAAGCAGACCTTTTTATACACCCTCAGGCCATTTGGGTATACTTGCCCTATATTTGTGTAGACCAATCAGCTCGCGGGGGTTAATGTCAATATCAATGCCTTTTACTTCCCGAGACATTCGGGGCTGTTGACCCGGAAACCTCGCTCAATTTGACACATCTGCCCCAATGCAAATTCAAACCCATGACCACTAGGCCAGCAGACAAGAGTGCTACCATAGCTCTCTATCAGATTGTACAAGGATGAAACAAGTCATTATGTCAACACAGAAGCCATAAACAACATGTTGCATGATTTATTGCCTGGCATATTTTGCTGCATCTCATTGGGCGCATACTACAGTTATGTATCATACGTAGTGAATAAATTAATAATACTTAAGCTGAAACAATTAAAAACTCATAGTCACAGGTAATGTTCGAATGTGGAAAATCTGTTATCCGCATGGTAATTTTAAATCTACCACAAACTCTTTTTGTTTGCACAAAACTGGCTTGGACCTCCTAATTGCTAATGCCTCACTACATTTGGCAATCGTTTATTGTTTGTCGAGTACAGTAAATGAAACATTTGTCTTTGTTCAAGCTAAAACCATTTTGTTTGTGGTTCCTGTCTTTAAATTCACTAAGGGAATATATTGTCCTGAAAAGTCAATACGTCCGGGTTCCCAACCTGCCAACAAGAAACACTTCAGTAAACATCAGACACGACCTGGTGGCCAACAACGACCTGTCACTTACATTTTGGGGGGCTCTGACTAGGGTTTCCTGCACATGGATCAACTGGGCGCTTGATTCCTGGCCGAAATGCATTCACTGAAAATAAACAAGCACGGGTAAACTTGGTGGACACATGAGGGAGAACTGTTCAATTCTTGTAATTCCAATATCTGCCAGCAATAAGTCACTGTCACTGCATGTCATATAGAGCTGAGATGTTTCACAGAACCGGTTCTGCTGTATGGCAGTGTGTCATGGAACATGAATGAACAGATTAGAAAATGCTTGGAGGCAATGGAGTTGTGGTTTATGAGACGGATGCTGTGAATATCTAGGACCACCAAAGTACTTAACTATGATTGTCTGGAAAAGATTAATGAAAGTAGAATGTTGAATACAAATACAAGGAGACAAACTGTGTTATTTGAGAGGCATGGGAAAACACTGTGACAACTGGAAAGATCATCCATAGAAGATGCAGGGGCTGTGAGAGAAATGATGCTGGATGGACTGATGGTGAAATGATGCTGGATGGGCTGATGGTGAAATGATGCTGGATGGGCTGATGGTGAAATGATGCTGGATGGGCTGATGGTCAAATTATGCTGGATGGACTGATGGTGAAATGATGCTGGATGGACTATTGGTGAAATTATGCTGGATGAACTGATAGTGAAATGATGCTGGATAGACTATTGGTGAAATGATGCTGGATGGACTTGGTGAAATGATGCTGGATGGAATGATGGTGAAATGATGCTGGATGGACTGATGGTGAAATGATGCTGGATGGACTATTGGTGAAATGATGCTGGATGGACTGATGGTGAAATGATGCTGGATGGACTGATGGTGAAATGATGCTGGATGGACTGATGGTGAAATGATGCTGGATGGACTGATGGTAAAATGATGCTGGATGGACTATTGGTGAAATGATGCTGGATGGACTGATGGTGAAATTATGCTGGATGGACTGATTGCGAAATGGAGGACTATCGTCAGTAGAATAGAAACCAAAACACCAGGGACCAAGGTTTGTGGAGATGTATATGTCTATACCAGGTGGCAGGGGCACATGAAGATAATGTCAGCATGAGCATATCTGACAACAATGCAATAGAAAGATGTGTCTGCCTAGTGCAGGATTCTGTCAGCCTAGTGCAGGAATGTGTCAGCCTAGAGCAGGATTGTGTCAGCCTAAAGCAGGATTGTGTCAGCTTAGTGCAGGATTCTATCAGCCTAGTGTAGGATTGTCAGCCTAGGGCAGGATTCTATCAGCCTAGTGCAGGATTGTGTCAGCTTAGAGCAGGATTGTGTCAGCCTAGAGCAGGATTCTATCAGCCTAGTGCAGGATTGTGCCAGCCTAGTGCAGGATTGTGTCAGCCTAGTTGAGGACTGTCAGCCTAGTGCGGGATTGTGTCAGTCTAGTGCAGGATTGTGTCAGCCTAGCCCAGGATTGTGTCAGCCTAGTGCAGGATTGTGTCAACCTAGTGCAGGACCGTGTCAGATATCTGGGAGTCATGACCCGCATGAGCCTGCATCCAGAGTACTGCGTGAGTAAAGGGGTCAAAACATTGAACTAAGGGAAAACACTTCTGATGACCAGAAGCCCCCTGTCATGCTTGCACCACGGTGGAGTTATTGTCACCAATTCAGGATTCTGTAAGCCTAATGTACAGCTGCTCAAATGAAAAACAACAGCTTACCTAAATGAGCTGAAAGGGAATAAACAAAATTGTTTGTGGTCATGTTGTGGTAAACATGGGGACAAGTGTTTGAAGCATCAATATCACAGCCCCTAGGCAAACCCACAGGTGCTCTGTCTCCCCAGCAAATGTCCTGTGTAGATGGTGATCATTTCTGTAACACACTGGCTGTAGCCACACAGAAACCCAAACTCAGACATTACTAAATATGTCATTTCATCTGTTATTGAATCTCCAACCAGCAGTCGTTCATAGATAGTCTTCAATATATCCCCCTTGTTCATCATGAGTGATCAACAGGCACTTCGAAGAAAACATCCGCTCGCTAGAAAATCTTGCTGTATGTACAGCTTTCCTTAAATTAGAGGAAAGACCCTGACTGTCCCAAATTTGCTGCATTGAATGCCCCAAAGCACCTATGTGGCAGGAATGTCTTCTTAGTCACCAAAGTTGAAGCTCTTGCACATTTTTGAAGCAGAAATTCTACACCATCCACACCGCTGTGGTTAGAAAGTTGCAACTCCGCACTCCATGAAAACACAGGGAAAAAATGTGTTGTATAATTTCCAAGTGTTAGCGCTCTGCTTGAAATCGGCTGCTCTGTGAAAAACAGCAGTCACTAACCAAGACCCTGATCTTGACAACAAACAGTTCACCATGCTGTGTGAACTGTTGGTACATCACTAAGGATCGATCGATTGCCCACTGAGAGGAAGTCACCAGAATGCTAACAAGTCTACAAGAAGCATTTTACTGGTCTCTATAGGTGCAGGTTGTGACCCAATACATGGTAGTGAGGCTCAGCAGCTAAGAACATAATGATTCCTGGACAAGCCCAGAACCAGAGCATCAAATGTAGGTTCTGCACTTAAGGGAGCTACATTCAATGACTGAAAATGATCATGTCCCTCGAGGGCTGAGTGGCATGCATGTGGCTGCTCTGACTGGGTTTGTTGGAGTGCACCCCCTTTCAACAGAATGATGCAGAGGGCATAACCACACTGACAGTGATGACCTACTTAAGATATAATCCCACTGAGACAGTGGCAACCTACAAAACTACTTGGGAAGGCTAGCTCGGTTAATGAATGCCAGGAAGAGGTCAGAAATGTTGCCCAAAAGAAGCCAATATCACACCTCTGATGTAAACAGTCAACATAAAAACCACTAAATTATTGAAAAATTACTGGGCAAACAAAGAAGGAGACAGAAATCAAGCCAGACACAATCAATCTTTGTTAGATTTCACATGATAAGGGAGACAACTCACCTGGCTCATCTAAGACACTGGACGGACCTGGCAGAGGCTGAACCTCAAATTCCTTCTTCTCAGGCACTTTTGGTTTTGCTGACTTCTTTAAAAACTTCCTCTCAACCTGAAAGGGCAGAGGCAAGAGTATAAGACAGCTGCGGGAAATATACCATGAATATGGCATTTTATTTAATTGTATAACACATTACAACCGACTTGGGTTCAGTTGAGTCAAGAACCAACATCACTGTACTAGGAACACTCACAGCCATTATCTCCCATGGACAATAATCCCTGTCAAATTAATATCCATAGATCAGCATGGCCGAATGAATAGGAACGCGTGTTTTTAACCATCTGGTGTGCTGATACTAAGGTAAGGAGTCAACCCTTACACTGGACAGTTGGACCAAAATGTTGACCTATTGTACTTGACTTGGGGACGTAAATAACAAGTACCTCTGAAGTCAGAATGGATTCACCTGATGGTGAGGAACACTGTTAATAAGGAAAGCTAATTCACACACAAAATACAGTCCAGCACTAATAGAAGTAGCGTGTATGGACTACACTTGAGTTCAAAGTGAGCCAGTGAAAATAAAAATATCTCAAATGTGGCTGATTCAGTCACAGGATTAGTCTGAAGATGGGATGGGCCCTAATTATAACTTCTCTTCTGAGGTTGAACGGGGTAAGGGTGATGAGAAAAATGACATGACAACTTGGAATATGTCCTCTGTCGTCTTCAACAACCAGCAAAGAGTCCATCTAATAATGGTACCTGATCTGGTTGATATGCTAACGACAGTTCATGACATTTACACAGATGTAAATATCACATCATATCATATATATATATATATATATATATATATATATATATATATATATATATATATATATATATATATATATATATCACGCCACATGGCATGGACGAGACAGGAACATTGAGCTGATCCACGACACTGGTGATCGAGTGAAATGGTGAGTCATGAATGCCCACGCTTTCCGGCATGGCACATGATTGATTGATTGACACAGATGAAGTAACTGCACCAGACCAGGTACCCGAGAGGTGGATTCTGCTCTTAGTAACACTGCTCTATCTGGTCAGCATCTCCAAGTCAACGGACTGTGATGGTTGGGACCTTTACTGCTTTTTATGCTAATATTTCTTCACCAAACTTGTCTTCACTGAGCCACTTGGTGTTAGTATTTTATCAGATATAGCTGGTTGGCTGTCAATCCTCTGGAAGACTGGTGTTTGTCCACTACTGGAAATTCACATCTGCAGAGTGACATATAAAGATGTAAATATTGAGCATCAACCCACTACTGGCAACGCTGATCGTATTCTGGTGCTTCCATATTGACGTGGATAGGCCTTAGGTTCATACCAGAATACGATCAGCGTTGCCAGTAGTCGGGTTGTGCTCAATATTTAAATCTCAAATCCCAAAACAACCAAATAAATCAATATAAAGATGTCACTGAACTGTAGTTGCTTAATGATGATGCCCTACGGAGATGTCAACAAGCAAGCTCAAGTTCACTGCTGCTGTCTTGGGAACATTCGTGCTGACACCTGAAGGTGTAAGACGAATAAGGAGGATGTGACCAAGTCATGGTTCAGCTCAGCTGGGATGAGGTCAGGGTTGGTTATGTTTTGTCTACAGAGTCTCTACATGGTCAAGTGGTTATGCTGCCTGCCCTGTGCTCCAAAAGTCATGGGTTTGATTCCAGGCTAAGTGGTTCAATTCACAAGTGCAATTTTCTTGGAGATTCCTGGAGGTCGTCACTGATGCTACTTACTTCGTGCTTGGTGCAATGTTTTTGGCAGGCTGCCCCCTGTGGACAGAGACTGAGATATATGGGATAAAACCTGATGCAATGAAGTTGATCCTCTAGTCTTTTAAACTCTTTGTTTGTGCGTTTCCTCCACAGATTTTAGGTGATTGCCTGTCAACAGACTCCAGCCCAATGCCCAGATGGAGATGATTAGACTACCAGAGATCTCCTCCACAAAGGCTTTTCTAACAGCACATTTTCTAATCTTCATTAGAAATTTAATTTAAGTAATTCAAGTGACAAACATTCTTGCCAGTGTCACTGACATGAACATGCAAGCAACAACAGGCTGGACTTACAGGAGGATTTTCTGCCAGCTTGGCCGCTGTTGTAGCTAGTGTACTCGCCAGAGATTCTTTCTGTACTCCAACTCTGTGTTCCCTGTCAACTTTCACAGACCCTGGTTCAATTCGAGCTGTACAGATTTATAAAACAAAATCCTGTTAGACAACATCTGTCAAACACCTCAGTAAACACACACCAAGAATAAAATAGGGAACTGTGGTAGTGCAGTGGTTAAACACTCGCTTGCCTTCCTGGTGGTCAGTGTTCGAGCCACATTGGGGTGGATTCACATTTTTAACACTGACTGAGCTCCCAGGTCGACCTGCCTAAAATGGGTCCCAGAAAACATCTTGGGAAGTAAAAGCATCCACCATGATCCCGGCCGAGTGTCGACGGGTCTGTACAAATATGGGTCTGGCACCATATGTACAAGTGCCTTCAGGCCTGTAAAAGGGTCCTTGACTTTTCTAACAACAACAGACCCAGGCCAGACACTGACTGGGAGGGGGATGCTGGGAGTGGCATGATGACTGCTACCTGGTTGTAAATCCTCTGGCCAAATATGGGTTTTAACTCTGAAGTCCAATGCATTGATATTCAGGTTATCTTAGTTACCAACAGCGCTTGCATCTATTGAAGTGAAGTTGGTGTAAAGATTTTCCTCCCAGCCCAGTGCCAAATCTCTACGGGAACTGTGTTGTAAAGCTCTCTGCCCCTCTCGCTCAGAAACCAGTGGGGTATGCATGACAGACATGCAAACTTCACACCTAGCTACCTTAGGAACCATGGCTAGACTGGAGATCAGTCTGTGGAAAAGTGCCTCACAAAGTGTTCAAGGCTTTGGCTGGTAAGGGAACTTTGGTAGCTTAGTGGCTAGACACTCACCTGCCAACCTGGAGATCAGGAGTTTGATCTGCTGCTGGGTGAATTAATTTTTTTTTAAATGGGCTCCAGGCTGACCCAGTGTAAAATAGGTACCAAGAGTGTTCTGTGAGGTAAAGGCCCTGGTGTGATACTGACCCCATCACCCACTGAGGGCCGACTGTCTATACACAATATGGCTCTAGCACCTTTTGCCCTTAGAAAAAGGTTCTTTACTTTTTGTCTTTTACTTGACCAATATGAACTCTGATCCCATATCCTCAGAAGCCTACTGCCAACAGCTGGTAAGCTTGATGGAAAAAGAGGAAGGCAAAAGCAGAGATATACACCTTGAAGGTCTGGTCAAATGGCACAACTGGGGCAAGAACACAGACCTGATCCTAGACTGGTGGTCAAATAAGTGGTCAACCATGATCACATGTATATCACCATGACACAAGATGCTGATGATGATACTATACTCCAAACAATGCCAGGTCAGTATATGAGTTCATATTTGTTTTTTCTCACCAGGATCTCAACATCATTTTTTGTTTCTCTTTTAATGAAGACAACATTTATGAATACTGAAACTAATCATCATCAACAGCATTACAAAACAGTGAATCCTTACCTTTAGGATTCCAGTTATCATCTTTCTCTGCTTTTTTCCGAGCCTTATATATAGATTCCTCTTCTTCATCTGACAACTCAAACGATGGATACACTAGAGATATACAAGAACATTATCATTAGAAACACAATCACAGTTATGCCAACACAACATATAATCATCAAGTATACCAGTGACAGCAATAAACATCCAATCTGGCAAGTTCCTACACATTTCTTTAAAAACAAACTCAGCTACTGCAACATGACCACCAGTATGTGATTATTAAACCACATTAACTGTTTATTTTAAGTTCTTGAGTATTATATTGTGCACGTGGAGAGCCGCGGTGGTGCAAAGGCTAGCGTGCTTGCCAGCCAGCCCAGTAGTCACATGTTCGGATCCCCTCAAAGTAGATTTTTTAAAATTGGACCTGGACTCACAGGTTGACCCAGCCTAAAATGCGCACCAGGAAGTCCTTTGAAGTAAAGGCAGCTGGTGTGACCTCATCACTCATCCGATGTCAACTGTTCCACGACAAATGTGGGGCTAGCACCATATACCCAACAAGGGAAGTAAAATAGTCATTCACTTATTTACACTGCACGTGGCCATGTTAGTGCTGGTGTCTAAAATCATCTTTAAATTGTGGAGTGGTGCGCTGAGGTCCTGGACAGCACTCAACAAGCAGAGGAATATATGGGAGGACTTGCTTTCAGCCAGGCTGTCCCTGGTCCCATCAACATGGGGATTCTTTGCTGGCTATGGAAGAAGGGAAGAGGTGGGGATGTCCCAGGTGTAATGATGATGATTCTCGATTTCATAGAACCAAGCGGGGATCAAAGAATCCAGGCCACCAGAAAAAGGATGCATATTACCAACTCAACCAAAATGAACAAGTATCAATCTTCAGACTCCGCAAATGATGTAAAAAAGTTAGTTGCATATCCTTTACAGGACATAGCAGTCAACTCCAGGATTTGTTGGCTGTTTGTGATCTCTTGGCAAGTTTACATTCAGTTGTTTGTCACTGCTTTCTGAATGACTGGCACCCATACCATTTCATAAAAAACCAATGCCAGGCAAATCACCCACAGCTGTTGTTTTGAAAGTGGTATGCGTCCATAACCCCTTTGCCACTGAGCCGGCACATGATGCAGGCTGAAATACCACATTTAATAAACCAAAGATAGGAGATGTTGGTGAATATAACTTGGAAGTGGTAAAATGACAGCTAAACATTAGCTGCAGGAGTGTCCAACATATATGGAACATAAAAAATAAAATGTAGGCCCACACCCACTCCATTAGAGGACAAACAAAATGGAGATGTTAAGGCGATGTGAGGCAGAAAAAATTAACTTCTATCATATTTAATTTGTGTGTTCTGATATGGTACAGGGTTTGATACTGAAGAGTGTTTATCGATTGATCGATAAAATACTGTCAAATTGACTTTGCACTTAACGGTTGCATTGGAAGCCAAGATAAACAGCAGCCTTATTGGATTTCTTAAATATGATCTTAAGGCGATGTGCGGCAGTAAAAACATCCATTTTTGGTCAACTTGGCTATTTTTGGAATAGTTTATTTTTAGACACATTATCATGTCTTCTATCAGATTCTGTACTTGTTTTTGTTTCAAAACTGTTATTTTATGCAATATTCATAATTTACTGAACCCACCCTCTGTGTAAAATCGTATAATTATTGAAAATTGTTGCGAAATTGACGGTTTTCAAATCCTAGCAACGATATCTCAGGAAAACATGACACGCTCGTGTAAGGTATCCCTGGAAAGGTCGTGAACTTCCGTAACTGTTCGTAAAACTACGAGTTCGTCTAATCGGAAGCTCTTCTGTGTACATCGGGTTTATTCGTGTCTATCATCTTCCGGAAACTTCCATATATGGAACACCGTTAGCAATCCGCGTTCGCCGATGGCTGAAATTGATCACGTGGGTTTCCAAAATGGCGGCTTTGTGTTGTTTACACCTGGCGACGTGCTGAAAGTTCATTGTTGACGACAGACTGACACGCATTGAAATATGCCTCGTTCTAAGAAATTTAACATAAAGTCATCTACTCAACGTAAGTAATCTCTCAGACTACACCTCACAAATGCTGGTAAGCAGCGAAAAGCCTATCAGAACATTGTAAACGATACAGACAATTCTGAAACTACTGAAAGCGACCCAGCTAAAGTGCGCACATGCCACTTCCAAATCCAAGTGTTTTGACAGTGAACCTGAATGAATCAGTGCTATCGTGTTCTTCTCAAAGTTGTGGAAGTGATTCTTTTATTACCCGAAGCCAATTTAAAAGAGATACGTATAAATACACAACATCCACTAGCAGCAAGTATGATTCTGGTGACGACAATGGATATCAAAAACGGGAACACAGAGCAATAGTTGATTGTTCAGAAATTGAGGCAATAATCAAATTGTTATGTTGTCCAGTTTGTAAAAATGATAGTCTTATTTTGAAAACTGACAGCAAGAAAACCAAGGGATTAGCTGTGTATGCAGAGGTTTACAGCTCTTGTTGTGAAGCTTTGTGTGGAAGATACCTATCTGCAAGAAGTAATGATGGGGATAGATCTTTTGCTGTCAACAGCCAGTCAGTATATTCAGCATTAGTCTGTGGGATGGGTGCAACGACATTCAACAATTTTTGTGAAAACATGAACCTGCAAGGTCTTCATCACAAAACATTTCACAGCAAAGCGAATAAACTATATTCAAAGATAGAAGATCTGGAGGACACTGTTTTTTCTCAAACCGTAAAGTATGTTCGACAGGCTCATGCACAACAGTCAGGCATAACTCTACATGACAATGATGTGCTAGATATTAGTGTCAGCTTTGATGGCACTTGGCTGACTAGAGGCCACACATCCCACATTGGAGTTGGCTGTGCAGTGGATGTTCTTACAGGACTTTGCATAGATGCCCATGTTATGTCCACATATTGCCAGGTGTGTGAAACCACTGGTAAGACACATTCCAGGGACAAACCAGATGAATTTGCAGCATGGAAGGCAGAACATCTTCTAAACTGTGACAACAATTTCACAGGATCTGCTGGAATGATGGAGGTGAAGGCTGCAAGGGTGCTGTGGCGACTGTCTGTGGCCCGTCATAAACTTCGCTACACGTCAATACTTTCTGATGGTGACACCAAAACATTTGCGGAACTTACCAAGATCAACCCATATGGGGATGACATTCAGATAGACAAAGAGGAGTGTATCAACCATGTCAGTAAACGCCTTGGAACAGCACTGCGCAAACTAAACTAAACTACTTAGTAGATGTGTGTCAGGACAAACTCAGAATTCAAATGAGTGAATTTGACACAATTTTTACACAGCTTGATATGGGCTCGATGCACTAAAGACAACTTTGCCTCTCGCAAGCGCGTTCAGTTTGCAGTTATAACTGCAGCAAGAGAGTTCAACTTTGGAGCTGCTGCTGCCCAAGACACTGCCCAGTTTTTGGACCTTCTACAGGCCTGCATATGCAGAGACTAGGAACATTTAGGATGCAGAAGCAAGTAAGAAATAGTCTGAAGTACAAGAAGGACAAACAAACTAAAAGACGCGACACTGTACGAGCGGCCAAACTGAAGAGACAAGGTGAGCTGCATGCTCTGGAGGGAGGTCCTGCATATTCAACAGGACAATTTTAACACTCAAGATACAGTTTTACACTTTTTTTCTCTGTAAAAGAATGCATTAGTAATAAAAAACAAAAAAATAATTAGTTTTTCCCAGTTTTCTCATTTCGCCAGTTTTTTATACATAAGTACAATTGTTTTAAAAACTATTCATTAGATTTCACTCAAACTTTGCAGAGATATTCTTTATTATATCGCTTACATTGTCAGTAGATTATTCTTCAAAATTACATTTTAGTTTTTGTGCTACACTAAAAAAAAAAAAAAAAAATGTCATGAAAAATGTCATTACCATTTTCACATTTTGAAAAAAAAACACTGCTAAGAGATATCATTAAAATATTCTACTAAACTTGTAAAGGGTCTATTTACTTACACATAAAACAAAGAATTTAGCCTGTACATTAAAAAATAAATGTTTTAGAGGTACATTAAGAAATTCAAGATGGCCGCTGTTTATCTTGGTTTCCATAGCAACCGTTAAGTGCAAAGTCAATTTGACAATATTTTATCGATCAGCAGTCTTTAATATCAAACCCTATCCCATAAAAGAACATAGAAATTAAGTATTATGGAATTAAATTTTTTTAGGTTAGCATCGCCTTAAACAGTAATTTTTTAAATTTACGGGCTCAATTTTTGGTATATATGTACTAGGGGATGTCAATAAGTAAGTCGCAAATGGCTGTAGAAAAATAACTAAATATGATAACAACATGAAACATGTTTATTTTTATACACACACTGTCCCTTTATTTCTCAACATAATTTCCACCAACATTGATGCACTTATCCCATAGTTTTATCAGTTCTCCCAAACCAGCTGCATAGAACTGCGTGTTCTGTTTTCTAAACTTGTTGGTGCTTTCAAGCATTTGCCAGTTGTTGACTGCGTGATTTCTTACGTGAGCAGATGACTGAATGTTAAATTTCTTGGAACGAGGCATTTTTCAATATAGTGTTTCAATCGGCCGCCAAGCATAAACATTAAAAAAAAACAACCATCTTAGAAAAAATTGGATACCCACGTGATCAGTTTCAGACAAAGAGAATCGTGCATTGCTTACGGTCACGAATAATGTTCCATATATGGAAGTTTCCGTAAGATTATTGATTTGAAATAAACAGTTGTAAATCAGAGAGTTAGCAATTACATGATCTCGAAGCTTCATGAACAATTAGGGGAGATCATGACCATTAAAATGGTGTATAAACATGTGGTTACCTCTTTGCGTAAACACCGTTGCTATGGTTTTAAAATTGTCAATTTTGTAACAATTTTCAATAAGTAGACAATTTGACACCTAGGGTAGGTTACGTAAAATATGAATATTGCATTTAAATAAAAAATTTTAAACAAAAACAAGAACCGAATCTGATAGAAGACATGCTAAGGTGTGTAAAAATAAAGTATTCCAAAAATAGCTAAATTGATCCAAAATCGTTATTTTTTGTGCCGCACATCGCCTTAATTAAGAAGCTGTAATTGATTGTGACTGATGGATGATTTGTGCGTGTGTGCATTTGCTTGCTTTAAACTCAAGTTAGTCCATACATGTGCTACCACTTCTAGTGCACTGCACTGATTTGTCCATATGGATGAGCTTTCCCTATTAAAAGCGTAAAAGTTGCCGGCTCTGTCTAGAATGAATATAGACGCAGTTCATAATCTACGATCGAAACACAGCTGGGGCGATTTAGCAGCAGACTGCCTTGTGTTGGTTTTTATAAAATGGTATAAGTGCCGGTCGTTCAGAAAACAATGGTTAACTAATGAATGTAAACTTGCCAAGAGATCACAAACAGCCAACAGATTTGCAACTAACTTTTATTACCAGTGTCTCTCGCCATCAGGCAAACTCAGTCCAACTTCTGAGATACTTGTAATTTATGTCCTCAAGGACAAAAAGTCACCATTTTAATCCAACTGACCCAGCGTAGGGGTTGAACCCATTTCCCCAGGGTCAGCTAGAGCTAGTGATCTTATCTATTCGGCCATGTTGACCTGGCTGAGGATGATAAAATCTACAATACCTTACAAATAAACCTAAATGAATGGATGATACAGTCGACTGACTGCCTACTAGATTTTAGTAAAGGATGGATAAATTGATGACAAAATCTACATACGTTACAACAAAATTTGGATATAAAATGAAACTGGAACATTGAATTACCAAATTCAGAATCCCTGTAACAATCTGCCATCAATTCTTCCTCTTCATCAATGGCTGATGAATTCTTTTTGCCACGTTCATCGCTTGCGGTGAACAAGGAATCACTCCCACCCATACTGCTCATTGTCAGCATACCAGCTATTGCATCTCTCATTCCACTGGGAATATAAAACATACCAGATATATTATAGACAACATACCAGATGTATCATAGGTAACATACTATAGATATAGACAACATACCAGATATAATATAGACAACATACCAGATATATTATAGACAACATACCAGATATATTATAGACAACATACCAGATATATCATAGGTAACATACTATAGATATAGACAACATACCAGATATATTATAGACAACATACCAGATATACCATAGGTAACATACTATAGATATAGACAACATACCAGATATATCATAGGTAACATACTATAGATATAGACAACATACCAGATATATTATAGACAACATACCAGATATATTATAGACAACATACCAGATATATCAAAGGTAACATTAAGATATATTATAGACAACATACCAGATATATTATAGGTAACATACCAGATATATTATAGACAACATACCAGATATATCATAGGTAACATACCAGATATATCATAGGTAACATACCAGATATATTATAGACAACATACCAGATATATTATAGGTAACATACCAGATATATTATAGACAACATACCAGATATATCATAGGTAACATACCAGATATATCATAGGTAACATACCAGATATATTATAGACAACATACCAGATATATTATAAGTAACATACCAGATATATTATAGACAACATACCAGATATATCATAGGTAACATACCAGATATATCATAGGTAACATACCAGATATATCATAGGTGACATACTATAGATATAGACAACATACCAGATATAATATAGACAACATACCAGATTACATTACACATTGGCACCTTGCCGTCTTGACAGACGATAGTTTGTGCTTTAAAAAGGCATAATAACTTTTAACTATGGCGGTAGCGAGTGTGACTGATAAGGCCAATTTGCGCTGTAAATGTCCGTTCACAGTGGGTGCATGTGAACACGTGGTCATTTCCACCATCATGCACCATCTTACGTCTCAAACGCTTGGTGTGTGACTTTTCTGCAATAATTTTCTCCTTTGACCTTATTCCATTTCTGATATTTGCCCTCCATGCAACACGTTCAGCGGCGACTTGCTCCCAATGTGCATTATCAATGCCTGTATCAATCATGTCCCGCTTACACACATCTTTGTATCGTAGTAGAGGCCGACCCTGAGATCTCTTACCCATCTGTAATTCACCAAAAAAGATATCCTTTGGTATTCTACCATCATCCATCCTCCTAAGATGTCCTATCCATCTAAGTCTACGAAGACTGAGCATGGAATAAACTGTCACACAACCTGATCTTTCCAATACTTCAGTATTTGTGATTTTGTCTTGCCACTTAATACCAAGAATTCTTCGCAGACACTGCATATGAAAGCTGTTTAAATTGTTCTCTTGGTGTGAGTAAGTTGTCCAGGTTTCACTGCCATAGAGAAGAGTACTAAGGACACAGGCTTGATAGACAAGGACTTTTGTTTTGGCAGTAAGCTTCCTGTTCTCCCAGACTCTTTTTCTTAACCTGTTCATTGTTGTTGCTGCCTTACCAATCCGGATGTTGATTTCCTGATCTAGGGATAATTTGCTATTTACCACTGATCCTAGATATGTAAAATGGTCTACTATCTCTAGTTCGGCGTCGTCAATAAAGATTGATGGTACCCCATGTGCACCTTGTGACATAATCTGTGTCTTCTTTTTGCTAATTGTTAAACCAAATTCAGAACAAGCATTGGAGAATGCAGATATTAGACATTGCAATTCTTCCTCAGAGTGGGTCGTAACTGCAGCATCATCTGCAAAAAGCAACTCTCTGATCAGTACCCTCCTAATTTTGGTCTTAGCCTTCAATCTCTGAGCATTGTAGAGGCCGCCATCTGAGCGTGAGTGAATGTATATACCACCATCCTGATCACGAAATGCATATTTCAGTAGAAGTGAAAAGTATATTCCAAAGAGGGTGGGAGCTAGTACACAACCTTGCTTAACTCCACTCTTGATTTCAAATTCTTCAGAAGTTGCACCATCAAACTTGATTATACCCTTCATGCCTGTGTGGAACGATTCCACAATGGACAGAAGAGTTGGTGGGCAGCCAATCTTCTTTAGTGCCTTGAACAGACCCTCACGACTGACCAAATCAAATGCCTTTGTGAGGTCGATGAAGGCAATAAACAGTGGTTGATTCTGTTCACGGCATTTTTCTTGCATTTGTCGCAATGAGAATATCATATCAGTGGTAGACCGGTTCTGTCGAAAGCCACACTGTGATTCGGGGTAGACTTGATCTCCTAGGACTTGAAGTCTGCGCAGAACAATTCTGGCAAATACTTTTCCAACAATACACAGAAGTGAGATACCCCTATAGTTGTTGCAGTCGCTCCGATCGCCCTTGTTCTTGTACAGTGTTATGATGCTTGAATCTTTGAAATCCTGTGGGACTTGTCCTTCACGCCAGCATAGCTCTATTAGCTGGTGGATCTGTATAGTGAGTGTGTCTTGCCCACTCCTGATAACCTCTATTGGAATCCCATCCTTACCTGGAGCCTTGCCAGATGCAAGTTCATTTATAGCACACTTAACTTCTGTTATGGTGGGAAGTGTGTCCAGGTGGTCAAGAGTTGGTAGAGCCTCTATGGCGTTGAGGGCATCATCCGCTAGTTTGGTCTCACTTGAGTAAAGCTCCAAATAGTGCTCTACCCATCTGTCCATCTGCTGTTTCTTATCAGTGATGACTTCTCAAGTCAAGGTTTTCAATGGTGCACTTCTTTTGATCACTGGACCACAGGCTTTCTTTATTCCTTCATACATGCTTCTTATGTCTCCCTTATCACTTGCGATTTTAATGGACTCACATAACTTGATCCAATAATCATTTGCACACTGCCTGGCAGCCTTTTGCACATCCTTCCTAGCTTGCCTTAGCTCACTCAGAGTGTTACGCGTTGGTCTTTCCTTGTTTCTTAAGAGAGCTTTCTTCTTCTTATCAATCAAGGGCTGCAGAGTCTCGCTGTTGGCCGCAAACCAGTCCTGCCTCTTATGATCCACAGTGCCGTAAACCCCTACGGCAGTTTTATAAAGAGTTTCCTTAATTTGACCCCACTTTTCATTTACTGTACAATTTTCTGGTGCATCAGTGAAAGCGTCTTCAAGTTGCTGTTGAAACTGAAAGCACTTTTCAGGATCATGAGTGTTAATAATATTAATCCTGGGGCTAGATTTGTGTTTAGCTGTGTAGATTCTCTTTGGTCTCAGTCTAACCCTTGCAACAACCAAAGAATGATCCGTATCACAGTCAGCACTGTGGTAACTACGAGTCAATGATATATGGTTCAGATGTTGTCTCAGTGTGATGATGCAAGTCCAGCTGGTGCCAATGGCCGGATCTTGGATGTTTCCATGTGACCTTATGCATCTCTTTTGTTTTAAAAAAAGAGTTTGTAATACATAGGTCATTACTGGTGCAATGCTCCAGCAGCCTTTGCCCATTTTCATTCATGCGACCGATGTTGTATTTTCCAAGGCACACTGGCCATGAACTCGAGTCCTTGCCCACACGAGCATTGAAATCACCGAGCATATAAATGTAGTCAGATTTTGGAACTGCCTTGATCACGGAGTCTAACTCCTCATAGAACAAATCCTTCACATCATCAGAGGAATCGAGTGTCGGTGCATATGCAGTAATAATGGTGGCAAACCCACAAAAGGTTGCCACGCGCAGGGATAATAGTCTTTCATTTCCTCCTGCTGGAATTTCAATCATTCCCAGTAGCGAATTCTTCACTGCAAAGCCCACACCGTGTTGCCTTTTTTCTGCCTGCCCTCTACCCTTCCAGAAAAAGGTGTAGTTGTTTTCCCTGAGTGACCCTTCCTCAGCGAGGCGAGTCTCCTGCAGGCCAGCAATATCAATGTTAAGACGATTGAGTTCGGCATCAATCACAGCCGTTTTTCTCACATCGTCAATATTGGTCAAGTCAGTGGAAAATCCTGGACACATGGTTCTCACGTTCCAGGTTGCAAGCCGTAGCTTGAGGTTTCTATTTTTATTTTTGTTTGTACCTGGTGCATTGGTTTTACAGCCTGCGATTCAGATTTTGTCCTAGCCCCAAGCACCCATTGAAGCAGGCAGGCTGTGGCGGATCAGCACCCAATTGGCTGGGGGCTGCCCAGCTTGAGGCGGGCGGTAGCTGATCAGTGACACCTATAGGTGTCTCCCACCGTCAGAGGCAACGCGTGGCGCCCCATGTCTACGCCAACTGACAAGGACTTATAACCCGTAACAGTTGCCTCTCGCTTTGATTCCGAGACCAGTTAAGACCAGGGATGGAGTTATTGCCTCTCCATAGCACAAAGCCTGGGCTAAAATATAGAGATCATGTGTTGCCCATGCAGCATGATCCCTCTCTCGACCTGCCTAGTTCAATCCAGAGGAAAGGTAACACCCCTACATCTGGAACAAGACAAGCTGCAGAAGCTGCCGGATCAGCAAAGCAATGCTCTAACTGTCCGCCTGTCGGAGCTTCGATCCTAGACCAGTCGCCAACCAAGGCTTAGGGCCTGGTCTGCCCTGCCATGACAATTGTCTTTAGCTTGCATTTCCTCGCACCAGGGTAAGGCTTGTACCCTCCCAATTGCGCTCTTCCGCCCGAAGCCGTTGGCACAATGTGGGGTGTCGGGTTTGGTAAGCGCCGCACAACGTTCGGCGCTAACAGAAACCAGGTAGTACCGTCTACTGTTATACGGTAGCTCAGTCATATCTGACTAAGACCTGACACCTAGATACCTTATCATACCAGATACATTATAGGTAACATACCAGATATATCATAGGTAACATACTATAGATATAGACAACATACCAGATATAATATAGACAACATACCAGATATATTATAGACAACATACCAGATATATCATAGACAACATACCAGATATATCATAGGTAACATACCATAGATATAGAAAACATACCAGATATATTATAGACAACATACCAGATATATTATAGACAACATACCAGATATATCATAGGTAACATACCATAGATATAGACAACATACCAGATATATTATAGGTAACATACCATAGATATAGACAACATACCAGATATATTATAGGTAACATACCATAGATATAGACAACATACCAGATTTATCATAGGTAACATACCAGATATATCACAGGTAACATACCATAGATATAGACAACATACCAGATATATTATAGACAATGTACCATAGATATAGACAACATACCAGATATATCATAGGTAACATACCAGATATATCATAGGTAACATACCATAGATATAGACAACATACCAGATATATTATAGACAACATACCAGATATATCATAGGTAACATACCAGATATATCATAGGTAACATACCAGATATATTATAGACAACATACCAGATATATTATAAGTAACATACCAGATATATTATAGACAAAATACCAGATATATCAAAGGGAACATACCAGATATATCATAGGTAACTACCAGATATATCATAGGTGACATACTATAGATATAGACAACATACCAGATATAATATAGACAACATACCAGATACATTATAGGTAACATACCAGATATATCATAGGTAACATACTATAGATATAGACAACATACCAGATATAAAATAGACAACATACCCGATATATTATAGACAACATACCAGATATATTATAGACAACATACCAGATATATTATAGACAACATACCATAGATATAGACAACATACCAGATATATTATAGACAACATACCAGATATATCATAGGTAACATACCAGATATATCATAGGTAACATACCATAGATATAGACAACATACCAGATATATCATAGGTAACATACCATAGATATAGACAACATACCAGATATATTATAGACAACATACCAGATATATCATAGGTAACATACCAGATATATCATAGGTAACATACCATAGATATAGACAACATACCAGATATATTATAGACAACATACCATAGATATAGACAACATACCAGATATATTATAGACAACATACCATAGATATAGACAACATACCAGATATATTATAGACAACATACCATAGATATAGACAACATACCAGATATATTATAGACAACATACCAGACATATCATAGGTAACATACCAGATATATCATAGGTAACATACCAGATATATCATAGGTAACATACCAAAGATATAGACAACATACCAAATATATTATAGAAAACATACCAGATATATTATAGACAACATACCAGATATATCATAGGTAACATACCATAGATATAGACAACATACCAGATATATTATAGACAACATACCATAGATATAGACAACATACCAGATATATTATAGACAACATACCATAGATATAGACAACATACCAGATATATTATAGACAACATACCAGATATATCATAGGTAACATACCAGATATATCATAGGTAACATACCAGATATATCATAGGTAACATACCATAGATATAGACAACATACCAGATATATCATAGGTAACATACCATAGATATAGACAACATACCAGATATATCATAGGTAACATACCAAAGATATAAACATACCAGATATATTATAGACAACATACCAGATATATTATAGACAACATACCAGATATATTATAGACAACATACCAGATATATTATAGACAACATACCAGATATATCATAGACAACATACCATAGATATAGACAACATACCAGATATATAAGACAACATACCAGTTACAAAAGACCATATACAAGCTACTACATCTATCATTCCATTAAGAATGTAATCACATGCCAGGTATACATTGACAATGTGGCTTAATGGGCAGTGAACATATGTCACAATTCACTGACATACCGAGTCGACTTTTTGAAATCAGTGATTTGGAAGCAGACCATGTTGTGTTGATTTTGATGGATGAATTTTCAGTCGTTGAGAAAGTATTGGCAAACTACTCTATGTAAACCTTGCCTGGTAAATCACAAACAGCCCAAAAATGCTGGGGTTGATTGTGATGTCCTGTAAAGGACACGCAACTAACCAGACATATATTTTATTTTACTCTTAACACAGAGCCATCAGTATAAATAATCACATTGCCAGGACGAGAGTAGTCATGAATTAATTGCTGAACTTTAGCTTCCGTAGCGCCTGCAGGCCACTCCCTACACTCACGGCCCAGTGTGATTATAACCCCACAAATCTGAATGTCTATTCTGCACTCTGACCCACTTCTTGCCTCTGCCAATCTTCTCAATTGAACACACTTCTCTGATGGTATCTTCTGTCTGAGCCATCCATGATCTACCTCTAAGTAGTGTGTGACCCTTGACTGCATCCAAGGAATCATGCAGGAGGTGTTGCGTGTCCACAGCTACCTAGAGCTATGACCTTGACTGCAACACCTTGTGTCTGTCCACAATGGGTGGCAACACCAGGATGTATCGCAACACACTATTGGGGTCTCCCTTGTACATCCCAGAATCACTCTCATGGCTTCACTCTGTATGCGCTCTAGTTTCACTAGCTGACTCTGTGAGACAGTGAGCATTCCTATCTACCACTGAAATGATCAAGTGCTGAAAAAGTGTGAATAGCATTTTCTGCCCCATGTCCATTGCTGTGATACGCTTCAGTGCATTGAGCCCCTTCTGACATTTTGTAAGCTACACTTCAACATGATGCCTAAAGGACAGGCTTCTATCAAAAGTTATTCCCAAGTGCTTCAGTCTGCTTTCTCTATTCACATGTCTACCATTTATTGGGAGATTAGCTTTAACAATCCTATTGTTTAGAGAGCACCACAAGACAGATGTCTTTTCAGGGTTAATGACAGCACTCATCTCCGTACACCAATCCATCACTTTGTCCATTGTCGCCTTCAGCCCCTGAGCTGTTTTATGTCTGTCCCTCCCCTCCCTGAATGCGAGAACATCATCTGCAAATGTTAGTATCCTTCCAGCCCCTGGTGCTTTGAGGTTTGCAATCTTGCTCGTAAATCATAGGTGAAATTGCTGACCTGTGGTAGCCTGGGGGATATAATACATGGTATTGTATATGCTCATAGGTCCATGTACCCAGCTGGAGAACCATTGCGAGAATACAGAACGGCTATAATCCAGTTCACCAACCAAGGACAAACTCTCTTCTCCATAAGAACGTACATCAAAATATCATATCTGACTCTTGTACACGTCCCCGAGATCAAGTGCTGCCACCACCATCTCCTGTCTGTTTTGGAACCCTTCATAAACATCATAGGCAAAAGTGGCTGCATGTGACCAAGTATCTTTCTCTGGCCAGTAATTTCCCAAACTTTTTGGGAGGAGCTTTTCCCTTTCTAAATATTCCTGAAGCTTACAGTAATGATCTTCAACATTATAATCCAGTTCACCAACCAAGGACAAACTCTCTTCTCCATAAGAGCGTACATCAAAATATCATATCTGACTCTTGTACACGTCCCCGAGATCAAGTGCTGCCACCACCATCTCCTGTCTGTTTTAGAACCCTTCATAAACATCATAGGCAAAAGTGGCTGCATGTGACCAAGTATCTTTCTCTGGCCAGTAATTTCCCAAACTTTTTGGGAGGAGCTTTTCCCTTTCTAAATATTCCTGAAGCTTACAGTAACGATCTTCTCCAGCACCTTGCCAAAAGTATTCTGTAGGGTGATAATCCTAAACCCATTTAGCTTTGAACGATTTGTGCCTGGTTTAAGAGGTGGTGTTAAATAGCTGTGCACCCAATCCTGGGGTACAGATGATGTCCTGATGCTCAGGTTAAAGCAAGCAGCCATCTCCACAAGTTTTCCATCCCTCATATGAGCGTAACTAACCCCATCAGTGTTTCTTGTTTTCTTCAATACATTTTTGACATCTTCCAGCTGTTTGATATCTTCTGGCTGTATGCTATCTTCAAAGTAAGTATCTTTAATGGTACCTGAGAGATCTTCTCTAACTGAGTCTCTGATGTCCCCATTGTTCTGATCGATCTGTGCTATATAAATCTCTGCAGGAAAGCTTCTGCTTTCTCTTCTGTTGTCAAAGGTGAACTGCATAACAGTCTTTCCTTTGCATCTGTCTGTGTAATTTCCAGAACTTTCCCAGTGTTTTATCTCTTCCAATCTCATTCATAAAGTGTTCCCATTTCGCTCTTTTGGCCTCTGCTGCACATAGCTTGAATTCCTCCACCTTATCTTTCTTTTATTGCGAAGCTTTCTCTATTTTCCCTTGTGAGCTTTGGGGTGTCCGCCGCATTCTTTGTAACTTTATCTGCTGCTCTCTTGGATTTCCATACCTGTTTTTACCTCGGGTGTCCACCTTGGCGGCTGCACATAAGTAGGCTTGCTAGTGACTGCATGCCCCCTGTCAGAGGGGTTCTGAAGGGTGTTTTACCACTCATAGTTAAAGGGCTTATATCCTCTCACAGCCTTGGTCTTGCTGAACTTAGAAATCAATACTGAACAGGGTAGATAGTCACTCCCATGATTACCCAGTCCATATGACATCCAATACTGCCGTCTGGTAACGAATGCCAGGATAATAGCCGTGTCTGCATCACCAGGCCTCATTCCCATTCTCGCCCTCATTCCCATTCTCGCTGACCTCCCCCCCCATTGTTTATGTAGACTATTGAATCCACCACGGCTTCTGCAAGGGCATTTCCCTGTCAGTTTTCCCAAGTATAGTTTTGTGCATTAAAGTCTCCACAAATGAGAAGCCTACTGCATTAAGCCAGTCACATTGTTCCGCTGTTACAAAAGAATCTACCGCAGTATATACATTTATTTGGTCCAACTCAGATCACCAATCTTTACATCTTTATACCCTGCACCTCTCTGGCATTGTTATTCCACTGATTTAGGTTCTAGAGAATCTTATGTTTTAATTTCTCCTTCACTAGCAAACCCAGGCTATTTCTCCCCTGTCTAGTTGAATTAATGTGGCACATATCCATGGCACTGGTAATCATCCCCATTCAATTCTTGCAGCATGATGACATCAACTGAACAGAACAAGAGAGTAACATATACACAATTGAACAAGGAACAAGACAGTAGCATACACAACTGAGCAAGGAACAAGAAAGCAACAATACAAATGAGCAAGGAACAAGAGAATAACATACACAACTGAATAAGGAACATGAGAATAACATATACACAATTGAACAAGGAACAAAAGAATAACATATACACAAATGAACAAGGAACAAGAGAGTAACATATACACAAATGAACAAGGAACAAGAGAGTAGCATATACACAAATGAACAAGGAACAAGAGAGTAGCATATACACAACTAAACAAGAAAAAAGAAATTAACATATACACAACTGAACAAGGAACAAGAGATTAACATATACACAACTGAACAAGAGATTAACATTTACACAACTGAAAAAGGAATATGAGAGTAACATATCCACAACTGAATAAAGAAGAAGAGAGTAACATATACACAACTGAAAAAGGAACAAGAGAGTAACATATACACAACTGAACAAGGAACAAGAAAATAAATTCCACAATCACACTACACGGACAGTTACAACACAAATCAAGTAGAAACAGTTTTGGCCACGGCAGTTACCTGGCATCACTATCCGCTCTGAAGGTGGTTTCAGTTCCGTAGCCACTTGCTGTCAGGATATCACTAATGCTGCCGTTAAGACCTCCTCTGATCATGTCCAGCTGGAAGTTGGGGTCCACCTCAGTCTTGCCAGTACTTTCATCTACATGTGGGTAATCAAATAATACCAGCTCAAGTCAGGTGTATGCAGGCAGTAACCAGATTTGGGTAATCAGGTACTACCAGCTCAAGTCAGGTGTATGCAGACAGTAACCAGATATGGATAATCAGGTAATACCAGCTCAAGTCAGGTGTATGCAGACAGTAACCAGATATGGGTGATAAGAAACACCAGCTCAAGTCAGGTGTATGCAGACAATAACCAGATATGGGTAATCCAATACCAGCTCAAGTCAGGTGTATGCAGACAGTAACCAGATATGGGTGGTAAGAAACACCAGCTCAAGTCAGGTGTATGCAGACAGTAACCAGATATGGGTAATCTGATAATACCAGCTCAAGTCAGGTGTATGCAGACAGTAACCAGATATGGGTGACCAGAAAATACCAGCTCAAATCAGGTGTATGCAGACAATAACCAGATATGGGTAATCAGATAATACCAGCTCAAGTCAGGTGTCTGCAGACAATAACCAGATATGGGTAATCAGATAATACCAGCTCAAGTCAGGTATATGCAGACAATAACCAGATATGGGTAATCAGATAATACCAGCTCAAGTCAGGTGTATGCAGACAATAACCAGATATGGGTAATCAGATAATACCAGCTCGTCAGGTATATGCAGACAATAACCAGATATGGGTAATCAGATAATACCAGCTCAAGTCAGGTGTATGCAGACAATAACCAGATATGGGTAATCAGATAATACCAGCTCAAGTCAGGTGTATGCAGACAGTAACCAGATATGGGTAATCAGGTAATACCAGCTCAAGTCAGGTGTATGCAGACAGTAACCAGATATAGGTAATCAGATAATACCAGCTCAAGTCAGGTGTATGCAGACAGTAACCAGATATGGGTAATCAGATAATACCAGCTCAAGTCAGGTGTATGCAGACAGTAACCAGATATGGGTAATCAGATAATACCAGCTCAAGTCAGGTGTATGCAGATAGTAACCAGATATGGGTAATCAGGTAATACCAGCTCAAGTCAGGTATATGAAGACAGTAACCAGATATGGGTAATCATACATCAGCCAGACGTTAGTGCCAAAATGGATGTTGTGGCTACAACCTTCATCAACACACAAACAACCTTGTGTGATCTATGAGAGGAGGCTTTTGCACTAATGGAAGTATTGATGTACACCGAAAATGATCGTTTACAGAAAGCAAATAAAGATTATGAAGAAGGCAGCTGAAAGCATCACATAATAGACAAGAACTGGCACAGCAAGGCCCTCATCCCAGAAAAGCCTGAATTAGCATTCAACTGCTAGAGAGAATCTTACGATGACTCTTGACCTCCAATGCCATCAAATGTCAGGGTAACAAACATCATCATCATCATGTGCCATGCTAATAGACATGGGCGGTCATGATTCTCCACTTCATACAATCACCAGTCTTAAATCAGGTCTGTGTTCTTGTCCCAATTATGCCACCTGTGAACTTACGAATCATGATGTTCTAGGCACATATAAAGAAGGTGTCCGTCACCGCTTTCCTTCTTGACAGTGACCACACTGAGCAGTGACCAAAATTAGTGTCTACAAAAAGATCCCCTGCCTACAGTTGCAAACTCGAGACCATAACCAAGAACTATCTGTCAGCTGCTCTGAAGCTCAGTAAACAAATACATACATAATTTTGCCAGGGTAGTGGTTTTACAGCCTGCTCTTAGTCATTTTCAACTGCTATGGCATTTTAACATGTACAGCTTGCTTATTAGAATGTGTTTTTTTTTTGCCATTATCTGGGAAGGCTAGATATCACCCCTCACTACCCGAGAGATCAGGGGATCATGAGATCATCAGAAACCAATGGTTCTTGTCAAAATGCCCAGCCGTCCTATAACTTCTGAGTGTGAGACAGACGCCATAACTCTTCTCATCCATAATGTAACAACAACACCCCCCCCCCCCCCCCCCCACTAATGATGCCAGACCACAACAAGTCAAATGATTGACAGATCACTCATCACTGCCATGATACTCACCTTTCGTGGATCCAGATGACAGTTTCAACTTCAGAGAGGCTGGCTTCAGTGTGGACGTTGTCTTCTGTTCCCGAGGCTTCCTGGGTGCCTCATCCACCACCAAGTGGTCACCATCGCTATCGCTATCCTTCAATGTATCAGGTGCAGCAGCAGCAGACTTTGATGAAGCACTTGAGTTTGCTTTTGACTTTGATTCAGAAGTTCTACTTAGAGCTTCCTTAGGATCACTTTGTTTCCCTTTTCGACTTGTTCTTGACTGTTTTCGTTTGTCATTTGCTGCAGATTTTGGTTTTGTCACATCAACTGTGTCTTTCTTGCTAGCTGCCTCAACTTTAATCTTTTCCTTCTTGCTGGATGTCTCATCTTTGAACTTTTCTTTCTTGCTGATAGGTTCATCTTTGATCTTCTCTTTCTTTGGTGATTTCAATCTTGACTGCACTTTCTCTTCCAAGTCTGTTTCTGCTTTCACTGAAGGCACTGTAGAGCTGGGTAAGTCTGGTCCTAACAGAAGGAATTCTTTCTTTCGGAGTTTCTTGCTTTTTGTTTTTCTGTCAGTGCTGAGAGAGAGACCAAGAAAGTGGATGAGTTCTGTATATGTCATTCATGTGTGCACATTAACAGAAACGATCATGAAAACACTTATACATATAATTACATCCAGTAAAATAAAAAGGGGAAGAAGGGATGAGAGAGGGAGGGACACAGAGAGAGGGAGAGACAGAGAAAGGGAGAGACAGAGAAAGGGAGAGGGAGAGACAGAGAGAGAGATAGGGGCATAATAATATATATTATTTACTGCCACAGACAGACAGATATATACATTATTTACTGGAGTGAGAGGTATATGAAAAACAAATAAAATCAAAAACATGTTAAAGACATCCCGTGAACTGCCAGCCAGGATTAAACAAGATACTACAAGAACAAAAACTCTGATACAAGGATTCACTTGTGTCAAGAAAAATACAACAAATTTAAGTCACTTGATGAAAAGTTGTACATATTACAGCAGATACTATATCTCTCACTCACTCCCACACATTGTTTTTCATAGTAAATATCCCTTTCACACGCCCTTGGGCGTATTGGACACACGGTGCTAGACCCATATTTGTATAGCTCATAAATAAATTCACATGTATTGTTTGGCACTCAGAGAAGTAGAAAAGACAGAAGCAGAGACCAGAGGAACACTAGACAATATAACTTAAATCTATAGTTATCCAACATCACATCATTCAGCACTGGGTGGGTGACGTGGTCAGCACACCGCAGGCCACCTGGACTTCCCAAGACATTTCCTGGTACTCACTTTAGGCTGGGTCAACCTGGCAAGCCCAGGTTCATTTTTAACACCCACCTGAATGTGGATTCAAACCTTGACCACCAGGTTGGCAGGCGTCCAGGCACTGAGATACTGTGGCTCTTTCTCACAAATTATTTGTTCATTTTCTTCTCTCCCTCCCTCCCTCCCCAGATAGAGAGAAGATCAAACAATATTGTCTCAGAACCTGACACTGTACAAAATATGCTATAAAACTGCCGACTACTGCTGTATGCTGCTGTAATGAAATGTGACACCCAATTATGCACAAGGACAACTGCTCAACTAGACAACAGATGTTCACAGTGTGAAACAATCACCCGGCACATGTGTTAGACATGTTCCATCCCAGATACATATGTACTACAACAAATGTTAATAGACACACTGGAGTAATGGTGAGAACACCACACTGACAATAGCATGAATCTAGTTGAATGGGGGTTGGATGCGAGCTCTCAACGTTCACTATGGGAGAAAGAGAGAGAGACTGACCCCCAATGCCTCCATGCACTCAGATCTACACAACGTGATGGTCCTCACACTTCACATACTCACAGCAGGTTCCCGCTACATGGCGTCTCTTTGTTAATGTGCCACGTGTCTGTAGTAAACACACCAACCCAGCTAAACATGTGCTACAAGACAGACAGGTGGCACTATAACTCAGACCAACAGACTACAGACAGACGAGGTGGCTCACAACATTTGCTAAAGACACATAACACAGATTAACTTATACCACAGACAGTCAAGAGGCATATACCAGCTCAGAACATATACGATAGACATGAGGCACATATCATCTCAGAACAACATATACTTCAAACAGTTATGTGGCACATACCAGCTCAGAACATATACTACAGACATGAGGCACATATCATCTCAGAACATATACTACAGACATGAGGCACATATCATCTCAGAACATATACTAAAGACAGTCATGTGGCACATACCAGCTCAGAACATATACTACAGACAGTCATGTGGCACATACCAGCTCAGAACATATACTACAGACATGAGGCACATATCATCTCAGAACATATACTACAGACACGAGGCACATATCATCTCAGAACAACATATACTTCAGACAATCATGTGGCACATACCAGCTCAGAACATATACTACAGACATGAGGCACATATCATCTCAGAACAACATATAATTCAGACAATCATGTGGCACATACCAGCTCAGAACATATACTACAGACATGAGGCACATATAATCTAAGAACAACATATACTTCAGACAATCATGTGGCACATACCAGCTCAGAACATATACTACAGACATGAGGCACATACCAGCTCAGAACATATACTACAGACATGAGGCACATATCATCTCAGAACATATACTACTGACATGAGGCACATATCATCTCAGAACATATACTACAGACATGAGGCACATATCATCTCAGAACATATACTTCAGACAATCATGTGGCACATACCAGCTCAGAACATATACTACAGACATGAGGCACATATCATCTCAGAACATATACTACAGACAGTCATGTGGCACATACCAGCTCAGAACATATACTAAAGACATGAGACACATATCATCTCAGAACAACATATACTTCAAACAGTTATGTGGCACATACCAGCTCAGAACATATACTACAGACATGAGGCACATATCATCTCAGAACATATACTACAGACAGTCATGTGGCACATACCAGCTCAGAACATATACTACAGACATGAGGCACATATCATCTCAGAACATATACTACAGACACGAGGCACATATCATCTCAGAACAACATATACTTCAGACAATCATGTGGCACATACCAGCTCAGAACATATACTACAGACATGAGGCACATATCATCTCAGAACAACATATACTTCAGACAATCATGTGGCACATACCAGCTCAGAACATATACTACAGACATGAGGCACATATCATCTCAGAACATATACTACAGACATGAGGCACATATCATCTCAGAACATATACTACAGACAGTTATGTGGCACATACCAGCTCAGAACATATACTACAGACATGAGGCACATATCATCTCAGAACATATACTACAGACATGAGGCATATATAATCTCAGAACAACATATACTTCAGACAACCATGTGGCACATACCAGCTCAAAACATATACTACAGATATGAGGCACATATCATCTCAGAACATATACTACAGACATGAGGCACATATCATCTCAGAACATATACTACAAACATGAGGCACATATCATCTTAGAACATATATGTGGCACATACCAGCTCAGAACATATACTACAGACATGAGGCACATATCATCTCAGAACATATACTACAGACAGTCATGTGGCACATACCAGCTCAGAACATATACTACAGACATGAGGCACATATCATCTCAGAACATATACTACAGACATGAGGCACATATCATCTCAGAACATATACTACAGACATGAGGCACATATCATCTCAGAACATATACTACAGACAGTTATGTGGCACATACCAGGTCAGAACATATACTACAGACATGAGGCACATATCATCTCAGAACATATACTACAGACAGTCATGTGGCACATACCAGCTCAGAATATATACTACAGACATGAGGCACATATCATCTCAGAACATATACTACAGACATGAGGCACATATCATCTCAGTACAACATATACTTCAGACAATCATCGTTTTATCAGTCCTCCCAAACGTACTACAGATAGTTATGGGGCACATACCAGCTCAGATCAACATTTACTATAGACAAACATGGGGCACATACCAGCTCAGAACAGCATATACTATAGACAATCATGGGACAATACCAGCTCAGAACAACATATACTATAGACAATTATGGGTCAATACCAGCCCAGAACAACATATACTATAGACAAGTCATGTGGCACATACTAGGTCAAAACAACATTTACTACAGACACATGGAACATTACTTAAATTAACATATACAACAGATAGTCATTGGGCACATATCAGCTGGCAACATTGACCACAGACATGTGGGACGTAACTCAGATCAAGATATACTATAGACAGACATGGGGCACATACCACCCTAAATTAACATTTACGACAGACAGTCATGGGGCACATTACCAACCCAGATCAACATTTGCCACAGACAGACATGTGGGACATAACTCAAATCAACATATACAACAGACTGTCATGTGACACATACCAGTCCAGGCCAACATTTGCTGCAGACAGATTTATAGCACAAACCAACCCAGATCAACATTGACCACAGACAGACATGTGTCACGTGCCACCTGACAAATCTACTACAGCTATGTAGCATGTACCAACCAAGATTACCACTCATAATAAAGACTGACACGTAAAAACTGAATACCATCTGTGCTTCACAGCACAAAAGTCATACCTCACCATTTTCCCATTGGACAGTTTAAACTTGAGGCACTGTGGCACTTCCTTTATGGGCGAAGTCTCTGATTCCTGCTCAGTCTTCACAACCTCATCCTGTAACAAATTCTCTTTCAGCAAACTCCTGGATGTCTCTTTCCCTTCTTTCTTTTTCTTGGATTCTTTCTTGTTTTTCTTACTGCTTGACTCTTGCTGAGATATCTGCGTGTCAAGATCTGCACTGCCCACAGATTTTTTGCTGACCTTACTGTCCCTGGTTGCTGTCTTTGTGCCAGATTTCTCATCTGCATTTTCATGATCTGCCACATATGCTCCAGGTTTTGGAATTCTAACCTTCAGACTTGTGGGCAGCTCATCCTCATCATCCTGGAATCAGAAATGCAATAATAATCCATAAACCCAACCTGACAACCCATGAAAGTCACCAGCAATTAAACCTAGAACCAAACTCAGAATATTTAACTCCAAAGTTAACCCTTTACAGGGTGGACCGGTCATTTCCGTCCGATACGTTAAATGGGCAGAACGTCTCAAACCGGCCGATACTATTATGCATTGTAAAAACGCGATCTCTCGGCTTTCCGATACTTCCGACGGCTACTTTCGCTTTCGCCGATAGCTTGACAACGTGGCCGCCATTTGTAAAGCACGTACTATGAATTTGAACCGACTTTTACGGACTTTTTTTGATAGTTTTCGGGGTTTTTACGCTGTTTTTCAAAACGGATTTCGACGATTCTTCAAGTGATAGCCGAGATTTCGCTCTGTTCAATTTAAGTGACATTAAAGGGCACGAAGTTGACTATTAATCGGAGCTAGATATCAGTGCAAAGCGTTACTTTGCATTAGCAGTCTGAGTCGGACTTTAAAGAAAGTGATTATGATTCTGAAAATGTGTTTGTAAATTGCCGTATAGATGACGGAAAATCACAAACAACATGCCGTATTTCGTAAATATTTGTGTTCATATATGGATTACCGACAACAATCACGTGAGTAACATATTCTGCATGCTTTTCCCTTCATTGTGTTGTTTATTTAACTAAAATCGGTTGACTAACACCTTATTTGTGCTGTTTTTACTAACGCGACCCAAAATTTTACCGAACCTGAAAAAATCTTGCCTGTTCAGGGCTACAAAACGGACAAGCATCTGCCCTGTAAAGGGTTAAATCAACATTAGTTGTATGCCTTAGAAACATGGACAATTGACTAAAACTACTACTAAAAAACTGCAAACATTCCTTAACTAGTGCATGAGCAGAACAGAAGGACTAAGTTAATTATTAGGGATATAACTACAGATTACAGTGCCCCAAGTGTTGAGGAAAAGACGTTAACATTAGATAGGACATGCATTGAAAAAAAACTTATAATAGTATAACTAAATATTCCTTTTTCTGGAACTCACAAAGCAAACATAGGGAGAGCTAAAAACACAAGGAGAAGAGGAGACAGATTAATAATACTGAGAGAACATTGAGGATATCTCTGCAGGAGATTGCCAAAGAAAGGATGGCATGGCATGAGTTGGTTAAGAGCCTTTTATCATTAGAGGATATAGAAGACAAAAAACCTGCCACAACACAGATGACAACCGTATTCACAAACTCAACCCACCAGAAAACAGATGACAACTGTATACACAAACTCAACCCGCCAGAAAACAGATGACAACTGTATACACAATACTCAATCCACCAGAAAACAGATGACAACTGTATTCACAAACTCAACCCACCAGAAAACAGATGACAACTGTATTCACAAACTCAACCCACCAGAAAACAGATGACAACTGTATTCACAAACTCAACCCACCAGAAAACAGATGACAGCTATATCCACAAACTCAACCCACCAGAAAACAGATAACTGTATACAAAATCTTATCCTGCCAGAAAAAAGATGACAGCTGTATTCACAAACTCAACCCACCAGACAACAGATAACTGTATACAAAAATTCATCCTGCCAGAATACAGATGACAACTGTATACACAATATTCAACCCACCAGAAAACAGATGACAGCTGTATTACAAAACTCAACAAACCAGAAAACAGATGACAGCTGTATTCAAAAACTCAACCCACCAGAAAACAAATGACAGCTGTATTACCAAACTTCAACCCACCAGACAACAGATGACAAACCAGAAAACAGATGACAGCTGTATTCACAAACTCAAGCTGCCACAAATGACATGTGTGGCTTGACTCACTGAGCACAGCACAATTAGTCAAGCTAATTGTTATCTACGCAAAAGACACACATGTGTGTAAGGCAACAAGCTAGCTAGATCAGTTGATGGACCTGGTGACGGTCAAAGAGGGAAAGGTAAATGAATGGGCCAGATATCAATGCCTTAAGCAAAACAGGACAAACAGATGACTTTAAGGAAACCTGGGAACCTGCTTCTTTGTCCAGAGTACTGGAGATGGAAGCGAAGCATGAAGCCAACAGTCTTGAACATTTTGTCACTTTAAAAAAGTCGCTTAAAAGTCAACAGGGTTGACCTCATTGCACCGGGTTTTATCCCATATGGCTCGATCTGTTTCTGCAGCGCGAAAAGTGTTGTATAAAGCACGAACTCCGTAGCTCCAGCGGCGAGCCACAGGAGTCTCCGAAATAATTCACTCGTGAACCAAAGGACGCGGCCCGGAATCGAACACACAACCTTCGGAGCCTGAGTCAAACGGCCTGGGTACAAGCCGTAACTCAGTCTAGGATCAAAGCTCTGACAGGTGGACAGTTAGAGCATTGCTTTGCTGATCCGGCAGCTTCTGCAGCTTGTCTTGTTCCAGATGTATTGGTGTCACCTTTCCTCTGGAGTAAACTAGACAGGCCGAGAGAGGGATAATGCTGCATGGGCAACACATGGTCTCTAAATTCAGCCCAGGCTTTGTGTTATGAAGAGATAGCCCCATTTTACAAACTATCGTCTGTCAAGACGGCAAGGTGCCAGTCATGTGGAGCCTAGAACTTCTTCAAAAGAACTCTGAATTGTTAAAGTCTACACTTACTTACTCTACAGATGAGGACTTTCAATATGGTTTGTTAAAATCCACACATTTGTACTTTACAGCTTTGTTTTCCTATGGTTTGTCATACTCCACACATAATTTAAAATTTTGCTTTTTTTTCAGTGGTTTGTCAAAGTCCATATAATATTTACATTTACAAGCTTTTAATGGTTTGTCAAAGTCCCCACATTCTTACTTTATATCAATGTGTGGGCTAGAATTCCTACTGTGAACCATCATTACTGTAGTTATATATACTTCCTATGATCTGCATGGAGCCAACAATACTTACTTTAAAGTTGTATATGTTTTCTCTGGTTTCCCTCTCTGCAATCTTTAATGTTTCCTTCGTGTGTTGATCCAACACATCAAGAACATGCGTCGTCTTTGATGACTTCTTTGTTCTTTCAGCCTTTTTGTGTTTGTTTTCTTGTTTCTTTGGACTAGCTGTCTTCTCCTTGAAAACATAAAAAATTTAAATTATTAAATATATCAGCAGACCTACACCTAAAGACACTTTTTACTAGAATTAAGAGCCTTCATTTTTTTTTTGTGCGAGCTTTAAGCTCAAGCGCAGACTATACTACACATGCAACTATTTCTAGTGCACTGGGCTGATTTTTTTGCATGTAGATTGGCTTTCCCTATTACCAGTGTCTCTCACCATCAGGTGAACCCACTCTGACTTCAGAGGTATTTGTAATTTATGTCGCCAAGTCAAGGACGAAAAGTCAACATTTTAGTGCAACTGACCAGTGTAGGGTTTGAACCCGCTACCTCAGCATCAGCACACCGGATGTTTAAGAATGAGTGCTCTTATCTATTCAGCCATGCTGACCCCAAGAGACTCAGTGAAAAAGAGAAATATCAAACATCTGCATAATGAAAAAAAATATGTGTGATTTGATATTGTGTGTGGATGTGAATGCCTGGACAATGAAATATGAAATGATGGGTTAACTGGAAGAAATTTACATACAGCCTTTTTATAAAACATTGAGAATATTGATAGTCTGAGAAGAAAACAAATGTTGAGGTGTTGACAGCAGCAGGTGTTTCTATATCACTCATCAAATCCATAAGGAAAAGACATTTTATAAGATGGACATTTTAGGAGTTTTATTAATAAAAAAGGTGAAATATAAAAATGAGCTTTCTGTGGGAAAATAATAAGCAGAAGAGGTAGAGGAAGACACAGAAAGATCTATGTGGACAGCTTAAACAGATGGGCAACAATTATTAATATAACGGCAAGTTCATAAAAATAACAGATGACGGTGAAGATTGAAGAGTCAGTGTTGGCTTCAGTATGTCAGCACAGATGAAACATGTCATTCCTCTATACAGTAGCAACAACTCTTTATATCATCTCATCATCAGTGTTGGCTTCAGTATGTCAGCACAGGTGAAACATGTCATTCCTCTATACAGTAGCAACAACTCTTTATATCATCTCATCATCAGTGTTGTCACCTTATCACATTATCAGTCTTATCATGTCATCTCATCATCAATGTTATCATCTAATCATTGATGTCAGCATCTCATCCTCTATGCTATTATCTCATCTCATCATCAGTGTTATCATATTATCTCATCAGTGTTGTCATCTCATTATCAATGTTATCTCATCATCAGTATTATCATATTTTATTATCATCAGTGTTATCATCACATCATCAGCGTTATCACATCTCAACATCAGTATTATCACATCTCAACATCAGTATTATCACATTTCATCATCAGTATTATCATCTCATCATCAGTGTTATCACATCTCATCATCAGTGTTATCACACCTCATCAGTAGTGTTATCATGTCATCTGATCATCGGTATAATCATATAATCTCATCATCAGTGTTATTTTATCTCATCATCTGTGTTATTTTATCTCATCATCAGTATCATCATCTCATCATCAGTATCATCATCTCATCATCAGTATTATCATATTATCTTATCAGTGTTATCATATCTTATCATCAGTGTTATCTCATCATCAGTATTATCATATATTCTCATCATCAGTGTTATATATACAGTAGCAGAAACTTTTTTTTTATCATCTCAGTGTAATCAACTATTCACTGACCAAAAATTAACGAGCACATGCATGCACACACACACACACATTCACACAAGAAAGAATACATACCATGGCATCAATCTTCTTCACCTCCTTCTGCATATCTTTGAGTAACTTCCCATACTGGATGTAATCTGTCACATCCTGCTTGCCAACTTTGGCATACTGTGTCACACAAGATAAGGAAAATAAACAAACAATTAAACTAGAAATCATCAAACAGCCGTTAATAAACGATTTGAGCAAGAAGGCTAACATTAAGGTGAGAATATTATTCTACTTGCTATAATATGTGTCTCACACAAATGTGCCTCCAAGACATCTCCAACACAGACGTATAACAGATGCATAAAACATCTCATATACATGTCTCTTGAAGACATGCTAAACACAGATGTCTCCATAAAACATGTCACATAAACTTGTCTCCAAGATATGGCTAACGCATCTCCACAAAACAATTTTTATCTCCATAAAACAGCTCATATACATGTGTCTTGAAGACATGCCTAATACAGATGTCTCCATAAAACAACTCATATACATGTGTCTTGAAAACATGCTTAACACAGTTGTTTCCATAAAACATCTCACACAAAGATGTCTCCAAGACAGCTAATACATTTGTCTAAATAAAGCATTTCTAAACAAATGTGTCTCAAAGACATGGCTAACACAGATGTCTCCATATAACTTCTCTTACAGATGTGTCTCCAATAACCATATAAAATAAATAATATACACATACAATATATCAATAGCTTGCTCTCACCTTCCTATATTGTGTGAATATCTCACTTTTGCCTACCTAAAATGTGTGAATACCCCACTTTTACATACCTTGAATGTGTGAGCGTGTCAATTTTGCCTAACTAACTCCTACCTACAATGTGTGATATCTCACTAACTCCTACCTACAATGTGTGATATCTCACTAACTCCTACCTACAATGTGTGATATCTCACTAACTCCTACCAGCAATGTGTGATATCTCACTAACTCCTACCTACAATGTGTGATATCTCACTAACTCCTACCTACAATGTGTGATATCTCACTAACTCCTACCTACAATGCATGATATCTCACTAACTCCTACCTACAATGCGTGATATCTCACTAACTCCTACCTACAATGTGTGATATCTCACTAACTCCTACCTACAATGTGTGATATCTCACTCTCTCCTACCAACAATGCATGATATCTCACTAACTCCTACCTACAATGTGTGATATCTCACTAACTCCTACCAACAATGCATGATATCTCACTAACTCCTATCTACAATGTGTGATATCTCACTAACTCCTACCTACAATGTTGATATCTCACTAACTCCTATCTACAATGTGTGATATCTCACTAACTCCTACCAGCAATGTGTGATATCTCACTAACTCCTACCTACAATGTGTGATATCTCACTAACTCCTACCTACAATGTTGATATCTCACTAACTCCTACCAACAATGCATGATATCTCACTAACTCCTACCTACAATGTTGATATCTCACTAACTCCTATCTACAATGTGTGATATCTCACTAACTCCTACCAACAATGCATGATATCTCACTAACTCCTACCTACAATGTGTGATATCTCACTAACTCCTACCTACAATGTGTGATATCTCACTAACTCCTATCTACAATGTGTGATATCTCACTAACTCCTACCTACAATGTGTGATATCTCACTAACTCCTACCAACAATGCATGATATCTCACTAACTCCTATCTACAATGTGTGATATCTCACTAACTCCTACCTACAATGTTGATATCTCACTAACTCCTATCTACAATGTGTGATATCTCACTAACTCCTACCAGCAATGTGTGATATCTCACTAACTCCTACCAACAATGCATGATATCTCACCAACTCCTACCTACAATGTGTGATATCTCACTAACTCCTACCAACAATGCATGATATCTCACTAACTCCTACCAACAATGCATGATATCTCACTAACTCCTACTTACAATGCATGATATCTCACTAACTACTACCAACAATGTGTGATATCTCACTAACTCCTACCTATGTGTAAAATACCTTACTCCCACCTACCAACAATTTGTAAATACCTATTTACAGTTGTCAATATATTGCCATGTACTTAACCATCAATACATAATCTATATCCACAACTTGAACATAAGGAAAACACAAACACAACCTACAGTGAGCATCACCAACAACCACAGACCAACGAATGATAGGAAAATTGACAAGCAGAAGCAACCAGAATCAAACACAGTCATTTGCAACCAGGATCAAACACAGTCATTTGCAACCTGGATCAAACAGTCATTTGCAACCAGGATCAAACGTGGCCATTTACACACATGCTGTTCAAATGCAATTCCACAGCTCTTGGGGGGGGGGGGGGGGGGGGGGGAAGCGCACGCCCTGCTCTAATCTGGCAGTTTGCCACACACATGAGCCTTTACACCACCAGGTGGTGCAGCTGGCAGTTTCTTTTCATCACACTGAGATCATGACGGCAGTTACATACCCTCCAGTCCACTGACAGCCATGGCAGGGCAGAGGTTAACATGATTGCAATTGTAGTGGTCATGTGTTCAAATCCCCATGGAGGCAGATTTAATTGACCTGGGCTCCCACATCAACCAGGCCCAAAATGGGCAGGAGGCAATGTCCTGGAAGTACAAGAGGTCATGTGATGCCAACAACAGCCTTCAAGTACCGACTGAACTATACAACTATGGGCTAGCCTCATATACCCAAAATACTTCTGAGCATGTAGAAGGGTCCTTTACTTTAGTTAGTTAGTCGACAGATCATCCTCATTGCACATTAAACCATTCAGTCCATAAGTGCTCGGATCCCCTTCTCAGTAAATCCTGCAGTGTGTTGCGGCTCACAACACCAGTTCTGTGTTGGTTTATTAATCTTCTTTGGCTTCTTGCATAGTGTTCTTGTTTGGCCACACCTCTTTAAAGTTGCTTGTCTCGCAGTGTGACCATGGATGTAGATTCACAGTCATCACTTGGTCCTCGCAAACAACTTACTTCTCGTAGAGCATTCAGTATATCAGCCTGGTCCATGGCTCGTCCTGCAAGTCTATTAGCCACATGCCCTGGCACGAAAATGAAACTAATCTTTGCCAGCGGTGAACGCTCCAGAGACAACAACCACTCTCTTCGGACCCACCCCATCTCTATCTTCCTGAGCGTACTCATTAAGTCACTAAGGAAATGTGCCAGAGTGAGGGTCTGTATCTCGAGCCATGCTTTATTTACTAACTTCCAGTACACTGAAACTAAAGCATACAAATGTTGAGAACATGTGCTAGTGTATCTACTTGTTTCTTCTACTTCTATGATTACCAATCAATACTTATGAATTTGATATGGGTTGTCTTAGTGGCCTCAAGGGTTCCTTCATATTTCAAATGCTGATAACTATGATGTGATTACATAAAGAAAGCAAAAAGACATACAAACGATGAAGTGAAGAAACCAGTTATTGCAAAGCATACTAGAATTAAATAGAAACTGGTGAAACGATTAGAGACACAGAGCTTGCTGAATACAGATCAAGTTAACATTTAGAGACCCCACATGCAGGACCCCATGCAACTCACAGCCCAACTATGTTAGTTAATCATCAGCAACTGAACAAACAGATATGGTCAGAAACTGGACTAGTAGGTACAGATACCAACAGTCACTACTGAGAGACAAAGGTCGCTTAAAAAAGTCGCTTAAAAGTCGACAGGGTTGACTTCATTGCACCGGGTTTTATCCCATATGGCTCGGTCTCTTTCCGCAGCACGGAAAGCGTCGCACAAAGCACGAACTCCGTAGCTTTTAGCGATGACCCATAGGAGTCTCCAAAACATTTAACTCATAAACCGAAGGACGCGGCCGGAATCGAACCCACAACCTTCGGATCACGAGTCAAACGGCTTGACCACTTCGCCACAGAGACAAATGGTAACAGGTCAAGTACAAACTGTGGGAGAGCTGTGGTAGCATAGTGGCTAGAAGCTGGCCTACCACCCAGTGGTCATGGGTTCGACCACCACCAGGGTGGATTCGAATTTATTTAATTAACGTGGGCTCAAAGTTCAATCTAACCTAAAATGGGTGCAAGGGAATCTCCTAGGAAGTAACGGCGGCTGGGATACTGTCCACAGCACCCACTGAGTGCCGATTGGTCCACACAAATATGGGTCTAGCACCATATGCCCAATGTGTCTTCAGGTATATGGAAAGTATGTAGAAGGTATGTAGAAGGGTCCTTGACTTATGTTTTACAAGCTGGGGGAATTCAGATATCCAAGAGCATGTGTCTCGAAGCAGCCTCTTAATATAGATCTATTATGTGATAGCCCCATCACATGTTGTAGGCCTGAGAGCTGGGAGGCGTAGGTGGCAAATCTTTCACTCACTTTGACCAGCGATGAGCCCAGTTTTCAAATCCACGTCCGACCATGCTCATGATAATACCTGCACTGTTTGCTATTGCGTGTTATTAAAAACTGTGAATGGAATACCATTTACAACTGTGAATGTCACTAACAGCCTGGAATACCATTTAATACAATATGTTGCTGCTGTCTCATATATTAATACTACTGTTATCCTCTACACTCATACTGCTGTTGTCCTCTACATTCATACTGTTGTTGTCCTTTACATTCATACTGCTGTTGTCATCTACACTTAAACTGCTGTTATCTTATACATTTCATACTGCTGTTGTCCTCTACATTCATACTGCTGTTGTCCTTTACATTCATACAGCTGTTGTCATCTACACTTATACTGCTGTTGTCCTCTACACTTATACTGCTGTTGTCCTCTACACTTATACTGCTGTTGTCCTCTACATTCATACTGCTGTTGTCATCTACACTTAAACTGCTGTTATCTTATACATTCATACTGCTGTTGTCATCTACACTTATACTGCTGTTGTCCTCTACACTTATACTGCTGTTGTCCTCTACACTCATACTGCTGTTGTCCTCTACACTCATACTGCTGTTATCCTCTACATTCATACTGCTGTTATCCTCTATATTCATACAGCTGTTGTCCTCTACATTCATACTGCTGTTGTCCTCTACATTCATACTGCTGTTGTCCTTTACACTCATACTGCTGTTGTCCTCTACATTCATACTGCTGTTGTCATCTACACTTAAACTGCTGTTATCTTATACATTCATACTGCTGTTGTCCTCTACATTCATACTGCTGTTGTCCTCTACATTCATACTGCTGTTGTCCTCTATATTCATACTGCTGTTGTCCTCTACATTCATACTGCTGTTGTCCTCTATATTCATACTGCTGTTGTCATCTACACTTAAACTGCTGTTATCTTAATACTGCTGTTGTCATCTACACTCAAATTGCTGTTGTCCTCTACATTCATACTGCTGTTGTCATCTACATTCATACTGCTGTTGTCATCTACATTCATACTGCTGTTGTCCTCTACATTCATACAGCTGTTGTCCTCTATATTCATACTGCTGTTGTCATCTACATTTAAACTGCTGTTATCTTCTACATTCATACTGCTGTTGTCATCTACCTTATACTGCTGTTGTCCTCTACACTTATACTGCTGTTGTCCTCTACACTTATACTGCTGCTGTCCTCTACACTTATACTGCTGTTGTCCTCTACACTTATACTGCTGTTGTCCTCTACACTTATGCTGCTGTTGTCCTCTACACTTATACTGCTGTTGTCCTCTACACTTATACTGCTGTTGTCCCCTACACTTATACTGCTGTTGTCCCCTACACTTATACTGCTGTTGTCCTCTACACTTATACTGCTGCTGTCCTCTACACTTATACTGCTGTTGTCCTCTACACTTATACTACTGTTGTCCTCTACACTTATGCTGCAGTTGTCCTCTACACTTATGCTGCTGTTGTCCTCTACACTTATACTGCTGTTGTCCTCTACACTTATGCTGCTGTTGTCCTCTACACTTATGCTGCTGTTGTCCTCTACACTTATGCTGCTGTTGTCCTCTACACTTATGCTGCTGTTGTTCTCTACACTTATGCTGCTAGTTATCCTCTACACTTATACTGCTGTTGTCCCCTACACTTATACTGCTATTGTCCTCTACACTTATACTGCTGTTGTCCTCTACACTTATACTGCTGTTGCCCTCTACACTAATACTGCTTTTGTCCTCCACACCATTACGGATGTTGCCCCCCACACTAATGATAATGTTGCTATTGCCCCCCTACAATATATTGCTGCTGTTACATTCCATTAATGCATGACCAACAATAATCTCTCATTAATTGTATTTAGTTTATCTTGCATCAGATGTTGTGTGTTTCACACAATGCTTAAATAGATGAGAGAAACACCTGTCTTTGTCTTAGCCTACTCCTTCACAATGTGCACATACATAGATGAGTGAAACATCTGTCTTTGTCTTAACCCACTCTCACACAATGTGCACACACATATACAGTGAGTGAAACATCTGTCTGTCTTAGCGTACTCCCACACAATGTGCACATACATAGGTAGATGAAACATCTGTCTTTGTCTTAGCTCACTCCCACACAATATGAACATACACAGATAAGTGAAACATCTGTTTGTTTTAGCATACTCCCACACAATATGCATATATATAGATGAATGAAACATATGTCTGTGTTATTCTACTCCCACACAATGTGCACATACATAGATGGGTGAAATATATGTCTTTGTCTTAGCTCACTCCCATACAATGTGCACATACATAAATGAGTGAAAAATTTGTCTTTGTCTTAGCCCACTCTCACACAATGTGCACATACATAGATGAGTGATGAAACATCTGTCCTTGTCTTAGCCCACTCCCACACAATGTACACACACATATATAGTGAGTGAAACAAGTCTGACTTAGCCTAATCCCACACAATGTGTACATACATACACACACAGATGAGTGAAAATGTGTTTATGTCTTAGCACACACATATTCCCCCACCCTCCTCCACCCAAGTGCAAGCTACACATAAGTTAAATATTTGTCGACCAAGTGTGTACAGATAAAGTATAATGAATAGCAGCAGACATTCCCCATGAGATAAGCCTTTTTCCAGTACTCATTCACACATAAGAAAACTAGTTAGGTTAACACAAGTTGAAGAGTGCAAGTGCTCAAGAACACAAGAAATGAGTTTATCTCTTTAATCATGTACAGGAAACACAAAAATAACATATGTGCTTGTTTCATACAAAGCAAACACTCATATGTTTGCTGCTTGTAAATAAATCCACTTTGATGTCCAATTATGCTTCACACTAAAGTGCTGAATAAAACACACATACAAGATTCCTTCTATACCCATGGCACAGTAATGATTATGGTAACTTTTATTATTATTACCATTATAACCATTAGTTATCAGAATAAAACCCCATGGTATTATTATGGTGTGAACTGGTAGAACAGCCTTATACCTAACTACTCAATAAATAAAATCTTTACTAAATCTTTACAGCTCAGCGTAGATGAAGAAACACTAACCAAAACAGTAAGGCACTTCTACACAAGCCAACGCAAGGTAGAAGAGGAAAGACTATATAAGGTTGTAATGAAACCCTACGACCCAGGGTATAATAGGAAAATCTTAGGAGATCACCATGTATAGATCCCAGGACAGAAGAGAAATAGGCTGCTGTCCCTGCAACAAATTACAAATGAGAAAAGTGACCCACAGAAAATGTATAGCATGTGTGATTCAACATATGCCTGTGAGACCTGGACACTTACTAAACAATCTGAACAGCGCATAAATGCCTTTGAATATAAATGTTATAGACGGGTTCTAAGAATGTCTTGTATACAGAAAAAAACAAATGCATCCATACGACAAGATCTGAATACTGAAGAAGGTTGCTACTAAAGACGATAAAACAAAGAAAATTGAAATATTTTGGTCACTTGAAACACCATGAAAGTTCGGAGAGAACAATAATGGAGGGGTATATGCCCGGGAAGAGAGGAAGAGGAAGACCAAAGAGAAGATGGGTGCAGGATGTGGTGGATGATCTCCAGATGGTTGTATTGGACACACAATATCTTGCTTATGACCGAGAAGTTTTCCAGATGGTTGTTATGGTAGCAAGGTTCTGCAAAGGTCATGCTACGACTCAATGAATGAATGTATATGTGACTCTGCTACACAAACATCTGGACCATCATGCCACGGAGTACATGCACTGTGCTGAAACTCTCCTGGTGTGATCCATGGCAGAAGACTGGAGTACCTATAGAGATATCCATTTGTAATGAAAAAGAATTGTGGGTTTTAGTGTCAGGTCTTAGTCAGATATGACCGAGCTACCGTATGACAGTAGACGGTACTACCTGTTTTCTGTTAGCGCTGAATGCCGGGTAGTGCTTACCAAACCCAACACCACACATTGTGTCAATGGCTTTGGGCGGAGGAGCGCAACTGGAAGGGTACAAGCCTTATCCTGAGGTAAGGAAATGCAATTTCAGGCTAAATGTCATGGCAGGGCAGACAAGGCCATAAGTTGGTCTGCAACTGATCTAGGATCAAAGCTTCAATAGACGCACCGTTAAAGCATTGCTTTTATGATCTGGCAACGCTCTGCAGCTTGCCTTGTTATAGGTGTATCGGCATTTCCTTTCCTCTGGAGTAAACTAGGCAGGCTGAGAGAGATAATGCTGCATTGGCAACACACAGTTTCTACAATTCAGCCCAGGCTTAGTGCAATGGAGAGGTATAGCTCCACCCATGAACAAGAATCTTTACAAACTAGACCAAATTAAGTGAAGCCAAGACTTTTTTGGTACAGTATGAGGAGAAATAAACTGGAAATGTTAGTAACAGCTGGCAAACTTTATGGGAAAAGAGCAAAGAAAGGATAAAGAGGTAAATATCCAAATTGCTTAGTCACATGGTATAACTGGGAGACCTGATCTGAGGTTCTAGTGATCATATGAAATAGTGAACCATGAGTACCTATGCTTATCCACATGCAACATAATGATTATGATGACGATGAATTTGGATTTATGGAAACTGCAGCAATGCTCTTTTTCATGACAACACTGATGATGCAAAACCCCAGTACAAACAGAGCTCAGGCTGTTATTACATCATTCCACTGTTAGATAGCTACTGCACAAAACACTTGCATGTTTTGAGTTTGCTGTGATGCACATTGCTTTGTTATTCATGACATGCCATACTGCTACATATACATACATATGTCAACATAACTCTTAATTTAATTTCTAATTTAGTCAGCAGTCATTTAGTCATTTCCGTAAAAATATTCATTTGCTAATTACATCATTATTGTTTGAACAATGAAGAGACTGAAAATTACAATGATAATACAGCTTAAACAAAGGTGTATAATGCCTACAGTAAATATTAAAAGTTTTGAAAAAAAAATTAGTTTTATTATAAAACAAATTTCTTTATTAAATTATCCATTACACAGGACTAATTGACTGTTACAAAACTGTTTTAAATAAATTGCCCATTACACATGGCTAATCAACTGTTACAAAAATGTTTCCATTAAATTACCCATTAAACATAGCTAATCGACTGATATAAAAATGAATCTATTTCAATAAAATCTTACCTGACTTTATTTTATCACCTGAGTTTTCTTCTTGAAGAAATTGAAATAAAACAATGTAACAGTTTTCTTCACTAACATTTATAAACTTGACAAATAAAATTATATACTGTAATGTTTTTTAATAATCCATTTAATCCCTTCCACAAAATTATAAAAACTAGTAGCCATTTATTTTTAAAGAAAGGATCCATATGTAACATCCAGATACCTATGTTTGAAACTGCCACCCAAAAACTGAAAACAATCAAGTGTTAATGTAACTTGCCACAGCAAGGGTGCTTTCAAGCCAAAAACCAAGTAAATCACAAACAAGTTAAATCAATCAAAATCAAAACAACAGTCAATGTGTGGCCAGTGGCAGAAGTGTTAACAGAATCAAAGTCCAATCAATGAAAAGAGAAAACTACAAAACAGCCACTACCTAGCAAGCAAGAACCACAACTACACTAGACTAAAACACCACCGACAAACAGATACAACTGAAGGGGGGCAAACACAAAAAGGGGCTGTAATCTCACTCACAATACATTTGCTGGTCAGCTGAAATATGGGGAGATCATTTATTGTCTAGGATGAAGAGTGTGAAAAAGAATGCAATAAAGAGTCATGGAAACAATGTAATCAAATATAGTAAAATGTTGTCATCAACATTGTTGTAATAAGCTATAAGTATTATATTAAACATTTAACAGATTATGTACAAAACAGATTTTTGTGATTCTGGCCACTAAAATGTGTAAGTTTAAGTGGCAGAGTTACCAGAAAACATAAGCATTTGGTTTAGTAAAAGAAAATGCAATTAACGAAGTAATACTTCATCTCCCATTCATTCTATTTATCACTCAACAACATTACCGTTAGTTAGTTGCATATCTTTTACAGGATGTTGCAGTCAACACCAGCAGTTATTTGCTGTTGTGATCTCTTGGCAAGTTTACGTTCAGTAGTTTGCCATTTTTTTCTGAACGACCAGCACCCATACCATTTAGTAAAAGTCCAATGCAACATGGTCTGCTGCCAAATTCCGTGCAGCTGTGTTTCAAATGCGGATATGCGGGATCACAAACTGCGTCTGTAACCCCTTCACCACGGAGCCAGCAGAACATTACTACACATATGAAATATTTCAAGTAGGAATTGTATGTTGGGGAATATACATCTGTCACACGTTATTTTATGTAAGAGTATATGTTGGGAATATAAGTCTAATGTTACATGTTATTTTATGTAAGAGTATATGTTGGGAAATACAAGTCTAATGTCACACGTTATTTTATGTAAGAGTATATGTTGGGAAATATAAGTCTAATGTTACATGTTATTTTATGTAAGAGTATATGTTGGGAAATATAAGTCTAATGTTACATGTTATTTTATGTAAGAGTATATGTTGGGAAATATAAGTCTAATGTTACATGTTATTTTATGTAAGAGTATATGTTGGGAAATATAAGTCTAATGTCACATGTTATTTTATGTAAGAGTATATGTTGGGAAATATAAGTCTAATGTTACATGTTATTTTATGTAAGAGTATATGTTGGGAAATACAAGTCTAATGTCACACGTTATTTTATGTAAGAGTATATGTTGGGAAATATAAGTCTAATGTCACACGTTATTTTATGTAAGAGTATATGTTGGGAAATATAAGTCTAATGTCACACGTTATTTTATGTAAGAGTATATGTTGGGAAATATAAGTCTAATGTTACATGTTATTTTATGTAAGAGTATATGTTGGGGAATATAAGTCTAATGTTACATGTTATTTTATGTAAGAGTATATGTTGGGAAATACAAGTCTAATGTCACACGTTATTTTATGTAAGAGTATATGTTGGGAAATATAAGTCCTAATGTCACACGTTATTTTATGTAAGAGTATAGTGTTGGGAAAATATAAGTCTAATGTCACACGTTATTTTATGTAAGAGTATATGTTGGGAAATATAAGTCTAATGTTACATGTTATTTTATGTAAGAGTATATGTTGGGAAATATAAGTCTAATGTTACATTATTTTATGTAAGAGTATATGTTGGGAAATATAAGTCTAATGTTACATGTTATTTTATGTAAGAGTATATGTTGGGAAATATAAGTCTAATGTTACATGTTATTTTATGTAAGAGTATATGTTGGGAATATAAGTCTAATGGTTACATGTTATTTTATGTAAGAGTATATGTTGGGAAATATAAGTCTAATGTTACATGTTATTTTATGTAAGAGTATATGTTGGGAAATATAAGTCTAATGTTACATGTTATTTTATGTAAGAGTATATGTTGGGAAATATAAGTCTAATGTTACATTATTTTATGTAAGAGTATATGTTGGGAAATATAAGTCTAATGTTACATGTTATTTTATGTAAGAGTATATGTTGGGAAATATAAGTCTAATGTTACATGTTATTTTATGTAAGAGTATATGTTGGGAAATATAAGTCTAATGTTACATGTTATTTTATGTAAGAGTATATGTTGGGAAATATAAGTCTAATGTTACACGTTATTTTATGTAAGAGTATATGTTGGGAAATATAAGTCTGTCACACGTTATTTTATGTAAGAGTATATGTTGGGAAATATAAGTCTAATGTTACATGTTATTTTATGTAAGAGTATATGTTGAGAAATATAAGTCTAATGTTACATGTTATTTTATGTAAGAGTATATGTTGGGAAATATAAGTCTAATGTTACATGTTATTTTATGTAAGAGTATATGTTGGGAAATATAAGTCTAATGTCACGTTATTTTATGTAAGAGTATATGTTGGGAAATATAAGTCTAATGTTACACGTTATTTTATGTAAGGAGTATATGTAGGGAAATAGTAAGTCTAATGTCACGTTATTTTATGTAAGAGTATATGTTGGGAAATATAAGTCTAATGTCACGTTATTTTATGTAAGAGTATATGTTGGGAAATATAAGTCTAATGTCACATGTTATTTTATGTAAGGATGTATGTAGGGAAATGTAAGTCTTATGTTTCATAGTTATTACGAGGGGGCCTCAAATCAAAACCTTAAGTGTGATAGAAATTACAATAACCATGCCAATGTCTTGTCATAAACTGTCAATATTGTTGTTAAGGATGTCAAGGGTGTTAAAGCGTGTGACACAGCGGTGCAGATGAACATGGTGATGTCATAAAGACTGTTTAAGGATGGTCGCCCCATTTTTTACATGTACCAAATAGTTCTGTTATCCGTTTTTTTAATCAGTGAAGGGATGAAACCTATAGAAATTCATCAGCAAATGAAGGTCCTGTATGGTGATGCATCCAACAAGTGTACAAGTGGAATAGGAAGATTCAAAACTTTTTTATTTGATGAAGAGGTACATCAGGTGGTGTATGAGTGGTTACACAAGTGACCAAGAGAATTTTTTTCTACGGGAATCCAAGCACTTTATCTGCGCTGGAGGACTTGCACTGAACATAGTGGTGACTACATTTAAAAATTATACATTTTTTCTTTACTGTTTCAGAATACATTCGCACACACACACACACACAAAACATGTAAGGTTTTCATTTGAATCCCCCACATACTTTATATGACAATTATTTAGGGAAAAATAAGTTCAAAGTTATATTTTTTAATCGTACGTAGGTAAATAAAAGTATAATGCTACATTTTATTTTATGTAAGAATGTATGAAGGGAAATACATTACTGATGCTACATTTTATTATTTTATGTATGTCAAGAATAAAATGCTTATTTGAATCACATAAGGAATCAAGTGCAATAAAAACAGCTACCTACTTATAATATACTATATCACCAACAATCAAAGGAATAAGGCCACTCACATCTTTTCTTTGTGTCCAAGATTTGAGGCTCTCCAGCAGTGCTTTGGCACCATCTGCTAAATAATGTGGGGGGAGCTTGGCTTCCTCTGTGTACTCTTCAACAACAAGAACACAAGTAGATAAATACACCGCACACACATACAAGTAAATTAACACATCTCTCTCTCTTCTCTTCTCTCTCTCTCTCACACACACACACACACACACACAAGTAGATAAATACACCATCCACATAAAAACACAAGTAGATAAATACGTTACTTTCAAAAATAGATAAATACATCACCCACACACCAACAGATAAATACATTACTTTCACAAATAGATAAATACATCACTCACACACCAACAGATAAATACATCACCCACACACAAGCAGATAAATACATTACTTTTAAAAATAGATAAACACATCACCCACACACAAGTAGATAAATACATAACCCACACACAAGTAGATAAATACATAACCCACACACAAGTAGACAAATACATCACCCACACACAAGTAGACAAATACATCACCCACACACAAGCAAACAAATACATCACCCACACAAAAGTAGATAAATACAGCACCCACACAAAAGTAGATAAATACATCACCCACACATAGGTAGATAAGTACATCAGCCTCACACACATACACTTTATTCCTGTAGCGAGACGCTGTCATCATTTGAAGGTAACAGGTTCAAATTCCTGTATGATAGTTATAACTTCCAACTGTTATGTTGTCTACAGCAGTCCTCTAATTAGTAAATCTACTACTTTCTTCTACTTCTATGTACACCAATTAGTACTTATGAATATTTTAAAGTGCCTCAAGGGTTCCGCAACAATTTATATTTTTGTCCAATATGGGATAAAGGGTAGCAGAAGAAGACAAACACACCTGTAGCCTTTTATTATACAGGCAATGAAGTGAAGAGAGGTGATTGGTACTATGCTACAGGTGAAAACATGTATCTTACCTTGCAACATATCTAGAATATTCTTGGCTGCATACCAGTTCATAATCTCATAGGAAGGAAACAAGTATTTTTCTGGAGTTTTCACTGCTCTCTCTATCTCATAGCACCTGTGTCATAACAATTATGTATATTGCACATGTATATCTCATATTTATGATGTATGTTGTGAGCGTTTATATAGCACAGATTAGTTACTGCAACATGAATAATCAGATTTATATGCCTACAATCAACCCATCTTAGTCAATTTAATATGCTCACATCAGATTTAGATGCCCACCACATTATTTATAGACTGACTGCCATGTTTATATACCCACTGCCATATCTGTATACTGACTGACACATCAACCCACCGACAACATTTATATACCCACTGTCATATTTAAATATACATTACCTCATTTATATACCCGCTGTCCCATTTAAATATACATTACCTCATTAATGTACCTGCTGTCCCATTTAAATATACATTACCTCATTTATATACCCGCTGTCCCATTTAAATATACATTACCTCATTTATATACCCGCTGTCCCATTTAAATATACATTACCTCATTTATATACCTGCTGTCCCATTTAAATATACATTACCTCATTTATATACCCGCTGTCCCATTTAAATATACATTACCTCATTAATGTACCTGCTGTCCCATTTAAATATACATTACCTCATTTATATACCCGCTGTCCCATTTAAATATACATTACCTCATTTATATACCCACTGTCACGTTTAAATACATATTACCACATTTACGTACGAAACACAGCTGAGAGAGATTCGGCAGCGGATCCAGTCACGTTGGTTTCTTGCGGAAAGGTATGTGAGCCGGTCGTTCAGAAAGTAATGGCAAACTGCTGAACGTAAAACTTGCCAAGACATCAACAACAGCTGAAAAATGCTGGTGTTGACTGCAATGTCCTGTAAATAGGATATAAAAAATATATATAAATATACCTACTGTCACGTTTATATATAAACCACCATGTTTATATACCCATCGCCAAATTTTTCTGCCCACTGTCATATTTATATACTCATTACGACATGTATTTACAAACTCACTATACCCATTATGACATGTATTTACAAACTCACTATACCCATTATGACATGTATTTACAAACTCACTATACCCATTATGACATGTATTTACAAACTCACTATACCCATTACAACATGTATTTACAAACTCACTATACCCATTACGACATGTATTTACAAACTCACATTTACAAACCCACTGTCATATGTATATGCTCACTGCCACATGTCACCGCCTGCTGTCACATGTATATACCCATTACTACATTGCTATACCCACTGTCACATTTATATACCCATTGTTATAATTATACACCCATTACCACATTTACAGACTCACTGTCAGCTGGTTGGCTATGAATCCTCTGGGATATCATGAGTTTTAACTCTTAAGTTCCATGTTGGTTATGAATCCTCTGGGATACCATGAGTTTTAATTCTATGAAGTCCAGTGCATTGATAATTATGTCCTCAGTTACATTCCTTCAACAACATTTATGTCCCCTACAAAACATTTATGTCTCCTACATAACATGTATGTCTCCTACATAACATTTGTGTCCTTAATGTTACATTTATGTCCTTGCTGTTACATTTATGTCCTCAGTTACATTCCTGTCAACAACATTTATGTCCCCTATGTAACATGCATGTCCTCATTGTTACATTCATGTTCCCTACATAATATTTCTGTCCTCACTATTACATTTATGTCCCCCTGTTACATTTATGTCCCCTTGTACATTTATGTCCTCACTGTTACATTCATGTCAACAACATTTATGTCCCCAATATAATATTTATGCCCCCTGTTACATTTATGTCTCCCTGTTAAATGCGTGTCCTAACTGTTATGTGTATACTTACTGCAGCTGTAAACGTATATTAAAGTTATGAAGAAAATTTCCTCCAAACACAAGAGAGTCAAGAGGTGTCAGTACAGCATGAATCCAACCAGTAGGGATAAACAAAGTGTGACCTTCCTTGACAACCAACTGGTAGCAGCAATCAACCTAACAAAATCAACAGTGTGTTACCAGTTTAATATCAACAGAATATTATCATCTCACTGTCATTAACAAATTTCTATCATTGCAAGATCATCAAGTGGCTTATCATCTCAACATCACCAATGGTTACTTATCATTTCACTCATAAACAGTTTTTATCATCTCACTTAACATCATAAACAGATACTTATCAGTTCAATATCATCAACAATTTTTTTATCTCAACATAAATCAAGTTTCTCAGCATCTAATTATCAACATTTTCTTTTCATTTCAACACCATTAACAGCTGCTTAGCATCTCACTCAACACCATTAACAGTTTCTTATCATCTTAACGTCATTAACAATTTTTGTATTATCTCAATATCATTAACAGCAGTTTCTTATCAACATCTCCAACAGTTGATCACTGCAACATCACCAACAGATTATCATCTCAATATCATCAACACTTTATCCTTCAACATCATCATCAGTTTCTTATCATCTCAACATCATCAACAGTTTTGTATCATCTTAATATTATCATAAAATTACCAGACATAAACATTAACCCCATTATCAGAGACACTGTAACACGTAGAGATAACATTACCACAGACATAAACTGTTCATTTGACTGTAATAACACCATAAGATAACATTATGATTGTTACTAACATAATCACTAACCTGATCACCAAAAAATAATTCACTCTGGTTGGACGAAGACAACCATCTTTCATACAGCATCAGATTTGTCTGCGTGGGTTTGATCAGATAAAACACTTTCTCACCCTGAAAAAAAACTATGGTTATTAGGGCTTGAATAAAACTGAGCAAATAACTGGCAAATACATACAAATAATGAAAACAAACAAGGCAAAACATAAGTCTGTTCTGCAGCAAGCAATAAGGAATGGCTGTAACGCAATATCACCGTTTTGAATGAAAACCAACAGTGAATTTCTGTGTTAACAAAGATATAACACTAGTGAATTTATGTGTTAACAAAGATATAACACTAGTGAATTTATGTGATAACAAAGACTATAACACTAGTGAATTTCTGTGTTAACAAAGATATATAACACTAGTGGATTTCTGTGTTAACAAAGACTATAGCACTAGTGAATTTCTGTGTTAACAAAGATATAACACTAGTGAATTTCTGTGTTAACACAGACTATCTATAACACTAGTGAATTTCTGTGTTAACAAAGACTATAACACTAGTGAATTTCTGTGTTAACAAAGACTATATATAACACTAGTGAATTTCTGTGTTAACAAAGACTATCTATAACACTTGATATCTTACTCTAAGCAACCAATATGGCTGAAAGGATATAACCGCTCTAGCTCTCAAACTTCCTGGTGCGGTGATGGTCAGTTGGACTAAAAACACTGACTTCTCATTCAGAAAGCAACGGCAAACTACTGAATGTAGATTTTGCCAAGAAAATCTAACTAGGTTTGATCATAGCATCCCGCAAAAGACAGCATTTTTTTACTGTTTCTTAGTCTATGTACATGATGCCAGATGCCATGTAAGTGTCTTCTCCTGAGCATTGAGTCGGAGCCCATTGACCAAAAACCTGTGCAGGTGACATGACTAGAAAATATTATGAACCCAGGCCTGATCCCAGTTAGTCTGTACATGCTGTGCTGACTCATGACTTTGTTACCTTCTAGTATCTCTTTCCAAAGATGTGAGGTGTCTTTCCCATCCTGCTGGTTTCTGACTTTGGCTAAGGGACAGAGATTTCTACAACACAGTTCCTATGGAGATGGTACTATGACACCAGGTCAAGAGGAAAGTCTCTAAACTAACACCACTCCAAAAGATGCAGGAGGCTCTTTTCAGGACTCAAATTACCTAAATACCCATACACCAGACTTTAGAGTTAAAACTCAGTCTTCCAGAGGATTGAACAACCAATGAACCAGAAATCACACAGTTGTTCCTTCACTAGAGATATTGTATCCTTTGTTTATGATACTACAGAGACATCCCTTCACTAGAGATAACTTATCCTATGTGCATGATACCACAGAGACATCCCTTCACTAGAGATATCTTATCCTAAGCACATGATACCACAGAGACATCCCTTCACTAGAGGTATCTTATCCTAAGCACATGATACCACAGAGACATCCTTTCACTAGAGATATCTTATCCTAAGCACATGATACCACAGAGACATCCCTTCACTAGAGATATCTTATCCTAAGCACATGATAGCACAGATACATTCCTTCACTAGAGATAACTTATCCTATCTGCATGATACCACAGAGACACCCCTTCACTAGAGATAACTTACTACAAGTATATGTTGTTTGTCCATCAAGAATGATGATGACCATTCATTTCATCCAGTGGGGTTGAAAGTATAGAGCCATGAGTTCTAAGATGGCTGATAAGGCCTATTTTGGCTCGAAATGTTCTTTGACAATGTGGGCAAAGAATGCTTGACGTTCCAGGAGGAGGATCTCCTGCAGTGATTTTTCTGTCCAGCCTTTTCTTCACAGCTCTTGCAGTCCTGGTTGCTTCACAAGTGACTGCACCCTTATGTAATGATGTACGCCATGAATTACGGTCTTTAGCAGCAGTCTCCCAGGTGTCAAGATGAATTCCAAAAGCTTTAAGTGAGATTTTCAGTGTCTTTAAAGCGTTTCCTCTGGCCGCCTTGGCAGCGTGTACCACAACACAGCTCACCGTAAAAAATTTGTTTAGGGAGCCTGTGATCTGGCATACGAGTTAATTGACCAGTCCAGCGAATCTGATTTTTCATTAGTAGAGTGTGGATACAGGGCATGGACGCTCTTTCTAGAACTTCAGTGTCTGGGATCTTGTCTTGCCATTTAATCTTCAATAGCTCCCTAAGGCAGACTGTGTGGAAGTGGTTTAATTTCCTGGCATGTCGCTGATAAACAGTCCATGTTTCACAAGCATATAGCAGTGTGGATGATACAACTGCTTTATAGACTTTCAGCGTTGTTTGCAGGCTTATTCCATTTCTGTCCCACACATTCTTGTACAGTCTGCCAAAGGCAGCGCTGGCCTTGGAGATTCTTACATCCACTTCATCATCAATTCCAAGTATATAGAGATAACTTACCCTAGGTACATGATACCACAGAGACATTCCATCACTAGAGATAACTAACCTCATATTGGCGACGCAGACATTTGCTGCACTAAAACTACACCCTGTACTATTGGGGACAGCACATATTTTCACTCATCAAATGATGTCACAAGGGAAATCCCCTGTTTTACTACCCTTATCATTAATACCAAGTATATGGCCGTCACTCCCTAGCAACGGGAAAACAGCGATATGCTAATAGTACGGCTGCACCGGAAATTGTGACTAACCACTTCCGTCCGGTTGACAATGACTATAGCTGCTGTGCTAAGCAGACCTTGCATGAGATGAGCTGCCATATCCAGTTGCATCCTTGGTAGATTATACCAAACCGATCTTTATTGCTGCAATAAGACTGGGGGTGAGTGTAGTAACATAATAATTACGATTATAGTAAGAAGTGTGTACACATTTATATTCTGATATTGGGAAAACCCAAACTTTCCCGACCATGTATATTTATGAAACGTGGTATTGGAAAGGGGAAACATTGAGAGAAAACATGTGAGGCCTAGATATATTTATAGATAAAAATATATAGATATAATGTATAAACCTTACTGATTATTTTCATATGCATTTTGTGAATGTATTTACGTGTATATTTTGTTGAAAATATGATAACATGATTTTGCCATGTGGGCAGAAGTAGAAGAGACATGTGGAACATGATTCTCACATGCCAGCAATATTACTAGGCGATTTATATTCAATAATTTGCTTACCCCTGATACCCAGCACTTCACGACATACTTCCTAAGTCAGAAACAGGTCTATAGAATTGTATCCTAAGCACATGATAGCACAGATACATCCTTCACTAGAGATAACTTATCCTATCTGCATGATACCACAGAGACACCCCTTCACTAGAGATAATTTTACTACAAGTATATGTTGTTTGTCCATCAGAATGATGAGACATTCATTTCATCCAGTGGGGTTGAAAGTATAGAGCCATGAGTTCTAAGATGGCTGCATAAGGCCTATTTTGGCTCGAAATGTTCTTTGACAATGTGGGCAAAGATGCTGACGTTCCAGGAGGAGGATCTCCTGCAGTGATTTTTCTGTCCAGCCTTTTCTTCACAGCTCTTGCAGTCCTGGTTGCTTCACAAGTGACTGCACCCTTATGTAATGATGTACGCCATGAATTACGGTCTTTAGCAGCAGTCTCCCAGGTGTCAAGATGAATTCCAAAGCTTTAGTGAGATTTTCAGTGTCTTTAAAGCGTTTCCTCTGGCCACCTTGGCAGCGTGTACCACAACACAGCTCACCGTTAAAAATTTGTTTAGGGAGCCTGTGATCTGGCATACGATTACTTGACCAGCCAGCGAATCTGATTTTTCATTAGTAGAGTGTGGATACAGGGCATGGACGCTCTTTCTAGAACTTCAGTGTCTGGGATCTTGTCTTGCCATTTAATCTTCAATAGCTTCCTACGCAGACTGTGTGGAAGTGGTTAATTTCTGGCATGTCGATGAAAACAGTCCATGTTTCACAAGCATATAGCAGTGTGGATAATACAACTGCTTTTATAGACTTTCAGCGTGTTTGCAGGCTTATTCCATTTCTGTCCACACATTCTTGTACAGTCTGCCAAGGCAGCGCTGGCCTTGAGATTCTTACATCCACTTCATCATCAATTCCAAGTATATAGAGATAACTTACCCTAGGTACATGATACCACAGAGACATTCCATCACTAGAGATAACTAACCCTAGGTACATGATACCACAGAGACATTCCATCACTAGAGATAACTTACCCTAGGTACATGATACCGCAGAGACATCCAATCACTAGAGATAACTAACCCTAGGTACATGATACCACAGAGACATCCCATCACTAGAGACAACTTACCCTAGGTACATGATACCACAGATACATCCCATCACTAGAGGTAACTTACCCTAGGTACATGATACCACAGAGACATCCCATCACTAGAGATAACTTACCCTAGGTACATGATACCACAGAGACATCCCATCACTAGAGATAACTTACCCTAGGTACATGATACCGCAGAGACATCCAATCACTAGAGATAACTAACCCTAGGTACATGATACCACAGAGACATCCCATCACTAGAGATAACTTACCCTAGATACATGATACCACAGATACATTCCATCACTAGAGATAACTTACCCTAGGTACATGATACCACAGAGACATCCCATCACTAGAGATAACTACCCTAGGTACATGATACCACAGAGACATTCCCATCACTAGAGATAACTTAACCCTAGGTACATGATACCACAGAGACATCCCATCACTAGAGATAACTTACCCTAGGTACATGATACCACAGAGACATCCCATCACTAGAGATAACTTACCCTAGGTACATGATACCACAGAGACATCCCATCACTAGAGATAACCTACCCTAGGTACATGATACCGCAGAGACATCCAATCACTAGAGATAACTAACCCTAGGTACATGATACCACAGAGACATCCCATCACTAGAGATAACTTACCCTAGGTACATGATACCACAGATACATTCCATCACTAGAGATAACTTACCCTAGGTACATGATACCACAGAGACATCCCATCACTAGAGATAACTTACCCTAGGTACATGATACCACAGAGACATTCCATCACTAGAGATAACTAACCCTAGGTACATGATACCACAGAGACATCCCATCACTAGAGATAACTTACCCTAGGTACATGATACCACAGAGACATCCCATCACTAGAGATAACTTACCCTAGGTACATGATACCACAGAGACATCCCATCACTAGAGATAACTTACCCTAGGTACATGATACCACAGAGACATCCCATCACTAGAGATAACTTACCCTAGGTACATGATACCACAGAGACATTCCATCACTAGAGATAACTTACCCTAGGTACATGATACCACAGAGACATTCCATCACTAAAGATAACTTACCCTAGATACATGATACCACAGAGACATCCCATCACTAGAGATAACTTACCCTAAGCACATGATACCACACAGACGTCCCCCCAAAGTCGATGTGGAAATCTGTAAAGCTATCTTTCACCCCCATCAAACAGTATTTCTGAACTTCAGGTCTAGCCAGAGTGCTGTCTTCTGGTAGCTGCTCAGGCCAAACATTGCGAGCCCAGCTCAATTGGCGAACTATGCTTGGTGGAACTACGTATTCTGATAATCTGCAAATAAAAGATGCAAATCTGTATAAAATGTAAGCTACTAAAACAACACCAATAAAACTATACATTAAGAATAACACACCATAAATTCATAACTGAACAACACCATAAAATTATACATTGAATGATACCAATATTATACATTGAACAGCACCAATAAAATCTCCTCAATCTTCTCTCTGCCTGCGTTTCATCCAGATTTGGCTGTACATATCTGGTTCTCTTATGAATGGTACCTATCATTCCACAAAATCACAAAATACATACTGTGAGAATTAGTTATTTTTATGATCACAAATGTAATCAATGTTAATCAAGATATGCAAAGAAACTGGACAATCAAACCTACTCTGTATTGGAAAATTCTAGGCTGATGACATTAAGAATTTTCACTCTGTTGGGACTGTTATAGTATTCTATCCACTCTCTCATTGTCATCTTGATGTCATCTTGTCTGGCAACATCTATGACATCAATTTCACGCATAGAACCTGATAATGCAGAAAAAGACATCAGACATTCGTGTCATACTCAGATTAAACAATGTGCTAACACTTGACCTGAGAAATTTATTTTTTTTTGGCGCTCGCTTTGAAGGGTAGTCCATACACACTACTTCTAGTAGTGACTGAAATTCTGACTGAATTTTGCGTGTGGATTAGCATTCCCTATTAACAGTGTCCCTCGCCATCAGGCGAACCCACTCTGACTTCAGAGGTACTTGTAATTTACGTCCCCAAGTCAAGGATAAGTCAACATTTTAGTCCAACTGTCCGTTGTAGAGAATGAACACCTTACCTCAACATTAGCTCATCGGATGTTTAAGAACATGCGTTATCCATTCGGCCATGCTGACCTACAGACCTGAGAAATGAACATCATGTCATACTCAATGTAAACAAAGTGATAACACAGGACCTGGCACTTTGAAAAATGGCACCAGACATTCATGTCAGAAAAAGAAAAGCTCCTCTTTACACACTCAAGATGCACTAGGCAGACGGAGCTAGACCCGTATTTTTATAGAACAAACAGCACTCAGTGGGTCATGTGGTTAGTGTCACGCCAGTAGCCTTTATTTCCCAAGACATTTCCTGGTACACTTTTTAGATTGGGTCGACCTGGGAGCCCACGTCAATTTAAACAATTAAAACCACCCTGATGCGGAGCAAACCCAAGACCACAGACATGGCAGGTAAGCGTAGGCTGCTACGCTACAGTGAATCCCAAAATTTCAAGTCATACTCAATGTGAACTAAGTGCTAACACAGGACCTGGCAGCGCAGGAAAATGGCACCAGACATTCATGTCATACTCAATGTAAACAAAGTAGCTAACACAGGAATTTTTTGTTTTGTTTTGGTGCTCGCTCGCTTTGAACTCAAGCGTAGGCCATACACACTACTTCTAGTAGTGCTGGACTGAATTTTGCTTGTGGATTAGCTTTCCCTTCTTCTTCTTCTTTCGTTCGCTTGAAATATGTCTATATCTGCAATGTCGTCTCTTGCATGAATTGAACTGTTTTTTTCAGTTCACACAGTGGTCCATAGAGTTTATCTTCCACTGTCGTCTCTCTAGGCCAGAAGGTTTGCCTAGATATGTTATATTTTGGGCAGTCTTGGAGTATGTGCTCTGCTGTCTGCGACGCCAATCCACATGTGCACATGGCTGTTTCACCAATCTTGAATTTTGTATACATGTGGTTGCGTAATCTATTGTGTCCTGTTCTGAGGCGCAGAATAATGACTTGTTCTGGTCTGTCCATAACGTGGTAGTCATCTTGAGCAGGTTTTGGTGGCTTTCTGACTGATTTAATCATTCTTTTCTTTTGGTGGTATGTAACTGGGCACATCAGGCTGTTCTTCTTTGGCTCCTTCCTTAGCCAATTGATCAGCTCTGTCGTTTCCGGGTACTCCACAGTGGGATGGTATCCACTGTATGGTGACTTTATGCTGACTGCTAAGTTCAGAAAGTAGTGTCCTTAGTACTGGCAATTTCCCAGAGAGGAGCGCCTCGAGTACTGATTTTGCATCTGTTAGTAGCACCACAGGTTGTGTACCATTGCTGTTATTTAGTAATTTCTCTGTTGCTATCTTGATTGCCTCAATTTCAGCATCATAGTTATGGCAGTACTTTCCTGTCGGTACTCTGGCTGTGTCCCTAGTATTATTTGGGTATTCTATGTACACTCCAGCTCCTCCATTTCGAACAGCATTTTGTGCTGACCCATCTGTGTAGACTCGGATCCAGAGATCCTGTGGGTATTCTTCATCAAGGAAGCTGAGAGTGGCTGTTCTGCGCTGCACACTGTTCTGTTCTTCCTTGTCAAATATTCCTCTCACTTTTGTCTGGATTTGTAACGATAGTCTATGCTCATCTTTCCATGGAGTTCGCTCTGGAATAGTTGTTAGGGGGATACCAACTGTGGGCAGATCAGTGGTTTCTCTGCAGAGTCGTTTGGCCTGGTGGATAAAACTACTTCTTTTCAACCGCCCCATAGCTAGGTTTTCAAATCTGTTCTTCATAGGGTGGCCTGGCAAGCTGAGGAACTTTTCTGCTTGTATTAGCGTTTTCGTATCTCTGCGCTCACTCAGTGCCTGTGTCCTCCCCATCTTCTCCATTTCCACTATAGGGGTTGATCTCATCCCTCCTGTGGTGACTCTAAGTGCTTGATTTTGCACCTTGTCCAGCTCTTGTAGTGTGGTTTTTGATGCTGAACACCACGCAGTTGACCCATATTCCAGGTGTGGTCGTATGCTCTGTTGGTAAACTTTGCTAAGTATTTTCGTACTGGCTCCCCATGTGGTTCCACTTAGCTTTCTCAGGATGGCTATTTTCCTTCTGGCTTTTGCTACTGCTTTGTTGATGTGCTTTCTCCATGTCAGCTTGCCATCAAATGTTACTCCAAGGTATGTTGGTTCTTTATCTTCTCTTAGGGGAGTTCCATTTATCTGGATGATCCCTGCCTTTTGTTTTGGAGAGAGGGTAAATAGGGTGGTGCTGCACTTGTCAGTGTTTATGCTGACACACCATCTATTTGCCCATGCAGCAAATGTATCTACAGCTCTTTGTAGCAATCTGGTGGCCACTGATGCATATTCATTTGTGCTCCATAGAACCAGGTCATCGGCGTACATTGCCGCTTTAATTCCATGCGGTAGGTGAGCAACAAGATCATTGATGAAGATTAGAAAAAGTGTGGGGGACAAGACTCCGCCCTGGGGGACACCGTGACGCAGTAGTACTTTCTTGCTCTTGAGTCCGTCTATCTGTACTCGGGCTCTTCTGTTGTGCAAGTATGCTTTCACCCATTTGTACATTCTTCCATTGACTTTGCAGTTTCTCAGTTTCTTCATCAGACCTTCTTACCAGACTTTGTCAAAGGCTTTCTTCAGATCTATCCATGCCGCAAGCACCAGCTTCTTCTCTTGGAATGCATCCTCAATTTCTTGAGAGAGGTAGGTTGTCTGATCTTCCGTAGAGTAGCACTGCCTAAAGCCAGCCTGCTGTGGCACAAGGATGTTTTTACTTTCAATGTACCACTGCAGTCTGTGATTGATGATGCGCTCCAGTGTTTTGCAGAGACAGCTGGTGAGGCTAATTGGTCTGTAGCTAGAGGCAATGGAACCATCTTTCCCTGATTTTAGGAGGGGTATCATGATTGCTTCTCTCCAGGCTTGTGGAACACTGCCTAAGGTCAAGCTGTTATTGAAGATCTGCAACAGCTTTGTTTTGGCCTCTGTTCCTAGGTTCCTGATCATTTCATTGGAGATACCATCAGCTCCTGGTGACTTTCTCATTTTCAGTTTTGATATGGCTAGCTCCAGTTCGCTGATTGTGATGGGTGCCTCCAGAACCTCATGTACTATATCCTTCTGTCCTGTATGTTGTCGTTTCTCTGGAATCTCTTGTTGTTTCTCTGGACTAATTTTGATATTGCTATCTTGTGCGAATGAGTCCGCAAAATGGTCAGCTGCTTGCTTTCTTGTTAAGATTTTTCCATCTTTATGTAGCGCAATTTTGAGTTTCTCCCTGTGCCCTCGTCATTAAGCTGTTTTATTAGCTTCCACAATTTCCTTGTGTCTCTTTCAAAGTTCAGAGACTCCGTTTTCTCCTGCCAGCTTTTCTGTCTAGCCTGCAGCTTGGCCCTTTGAAATTTGGCTTTTGCATGCTGGAATTTATTGTGGTGCTCTTGGCTGGGTGTGGCCTCTGCTTGCTTTCTACACACTTCAACATCATTATGCAACTGTTCCAGTTCACTACTCCAGTAGGGTTTATATTGTTTACGGGCTCCTCTTGGTACTGTTTCTCGCGCTGCCTGTAGTATGCATTTCCCAAACTCTTCAACTACTTTATTTATGTCTTTCTCAGTGTTCAGGTTTCTAACCAATATGCTGGTGCGATGCTTGTAGATTGCCCAGTCTGCTTTCTTGTAGTTCCACCTCGAGAGGGTGCTGCTTTCACTTACAAGCTCATTTTCTACGGTTAGAAAGACTGGCCGATGGTCACTGCCACCAAGTTGTTTCCCAACAATATTAGCTTTCCCTATTAACAGTGTCCCTCGCCATCAGGCGAACCCACTCTGACTTCAGAGGTACTTGTAATTTACGCCCCCAAGTCAAGGACGACAGGTCAACATTTTAGTCCAGCTGTCTAGGGGTTGAACTGCTAACCTCAGCATCAGCACACCGGATGTTTAAGAACACGTGCTCTTACCCATTCGGCCATGCGCTACAGCGAGCGTTACAAAAAAAAAGCATGCATCATGACACATGGATGAGGTTGGAGCATCTGCTACTGCTTCAGGTGTCTGGTGTGTAGCACACACTGACAACCATGATCTACACTCCTCTCTGCCATTTGTTATTTTAATGATACTGATGTTGTTTATATTATTAATTATTGCTTGGTTGTTTCAGTTTTCCTCATACATCTTTCTGTGGTCCTTTCCTTCATTTACCTTGGTTATGGAACAGAAGATCATTGCCTTTAGGTTGGCAAATAAAATTAGAGCGGTTAACAGCCAAGAGGATTGTCTTTATTGCACCAAGGTTTTACCCCAAATAGCTCGATCCCTCACTACAGAGTTGCTACCTGCCTGCTGAAAGCAGTACACAGAGTACAAACTCTGTAGCTGCAGTGATGATCTCCAGAGGGCCTGCAAAATATTGCCCTTGCAAACCAAATGATGAGTCCAAAAACAAAACCAGGGCATTCTGAACATGAGACAGACAGCCTCACGACATTACTGCAGAAACCAATTATATAAACTCATCTTTTATACACTAAACAAATCAGAATGACACTCACCAACGAGTTGCTCTATTTCTTGAATGGTGATAGATGGTGACGGTAGGGTCAACCCCAGACCATCTTTCTTCACACAGAGAATGGGTACATCAAACCCCTCCTCCTTCACATACTCTGGGGTTAACTGGGCTCCATGAAGTTGTTTTATGGGGATTTCATCAGCACTGAAGCATGAAAACAAATACAGACTTTATAGGAACTCTTCCGCACTAGAACATGTAACAAGATCATTTATAGGGATTTCATCAGCACTGAAGCATGAACACAAATACAGACTTTATAGGAACTCTTCCGCACTAGAACATGGAACAAGATCATTTATAGGGATTCTTCGTTGTTTTAACATGTAAACAGATAATTTATAGGGATCTCTTCACTGCTTGAATATGTAACAAACTATTTTATAAGGATCTCGTAGGTACTGGAGCATGAAAAAAACACATATTTTATAGGATCTGTTAAGCACTATAACATGTAACAAGATATTTTATAGAGATCTCTGCAGCACTAGGAGATGTAACAAGATCATTTATAGGGATCTCTTCATCGCTAGAATATATAAACAAGATAATTTATATGGATCTCTTCATTGCTTCACATGTAACAAGATAATTTAAAGGAAGCTTTTCATGGTTAGAACATGAAACAAGATAATTTATAATAGGATCTTCTTATCACTAGAACATTTAACAAGATAATTGTTAGATATATCTCCAGCTCTAGAACATGTAAACAAAATATATTATAGGGATCTCTTCATTGCTATACCATGTACAAGATAATGTATAGGGATCTTTTCACTGTCAGAACATGTAACAAGATCATTTATACATATCTCTTCCGCACTAGAACTTCTAAACAGAATATATTATAGTTTCTCCTATCTTGGACATGTAATAACACATGAGGGTAGAAGTGAAACAGAAATCAAAAAGAAAATAGGAATGGTCAAAAATGCTTTAAACAGCATGAAATCAGTGTTAACATCTAGAGAGATTAACAATGCATTAAAAATGAGAATTGTTTTTAATGAGAATTGTCAAATGTTACGTATATTCAACACTACTATATGGCAAGGAAGCCTGGTTACAAGCAATTAGAAGGTCGAATAGAGGTCCTGAAGATGTGAATATACAGAAGAATATGTTGTATTTCATGAAAACAAAAACAATCAAATATAGAGGTTCTAGAAAATTGGGAATGAAAAGAGAGTTGATGAAAGAAATAGAAACAGGGCAAGTGAAATATTTTGGCCACATTAAAAGACATAACACTCGCATAAAAACCTTCTGGAAGGCAAGGTTGAAGGCAAGCAAGCAAGAGGTAGACAACAATACAAGTGGGAAGATAACATCAAGAGATGGACGAACAGCAATCTGACAGAATGTCGTCAGGGCAAGAGACAGACAGTGTTGAAGATCCACTACAGCCAACCTTCACTGTGGAGATGGCACCTCATTGATTGA
>JACEFZ010027960.1:7500-35000 GCA_014155875.1 Cepaea nemoralis | reverse complement strand
AAAGACATTGAAGTTTATTTCGAGAGACAACAGATATAGACAATAAATTTCAAGTGAATGAAAGATGAAGTGGAAGCTCTCAGCAGGCAGTTTGCCATTCTTTGGAGACAGACCAAGCCATGACGTCAATTTTCTCACCATTAACCTTTAGTTTATTAAAATGGATCTTCAGCACTTTGTCTCATGCTATGAAAGTAGAGTCTAACATCCCAAACCATCTCTTTATGTTATCAATCAATCAATCATGTGCCATGCCGGAAAGCGTGGGCGGTCATGACTCGCCATTTCACTCGATCACCAGTGTCGTGAATCAGCTCATTGTTCCTGTCTCGTCCATGCCATGTGGCCAAGCCATCCAGGTATTTTCCTCTCGGTCTTCCTCTTGGTCTGTTCCCCTCGATCTTGCCAGTTGTCACTAAGTTCTCCAATCCATTTCTTCTCATAACATGTCCAAAAAATTTTGACTGTCTACGTCTAATTTCTCTAATCAGTTTACGATGTTCATTTGTCTCCTGTAGTACTTGGTCATTGGTTTTTCTGTCTGTCCATGGTATTCTTTGCATTTTCCTCAGAAACCACATTTATGCAGCCATCAGATGCTTTTCAGCTTGACTGCTCATTGTCCAAGTTTCACATCCATACAAAAGAACAGGCTCTATGTATCCCCTCAACACTCTTTTTCTCGTTTCAATTGACATCTTCTTATTGGTCAGAATGTTTTTCATCTTGCTAAATGGCTACTTTCGCCATGGCGATTCTTGTTCTAATCTCTTCAAGGCATCTCCCATCCGATGTTATAATGTTATCATCCCATTTAAATTACTGTTTTCCATTTACACATGTAACTTCCACCTTTCCCTGCAATATGGTTTTTATCAGTATATTTCTATTTTCACCCCTTATCCCCCTATTAATGTATTTACGTATCCACAATATTCTATTTGCCAAACTTTGATCTCACTGAACAATTTTCTTTTCATGATTAGTTTATTTGTGCTGCTTCCTTTTTCTCTTCTGCACTTTATCACATTGAAGCAAAGGCCCCGCCAACTCACGCTACTGTCCTTACTGTCTGTAGTACTTTGTTGTGTAGGACAGGGGAAGAAGGGGAGTCTTGAGCTTGAGGAATTAAGGCCACCTGGCTAGTGCAGTCACTGCAAACTGTGCAGGTTAGGAATTTTCCTTTCCCCAGACAGAAAAAATCCATCACCTTACCGAACATTCAAACTCAGGTCTGGGAATGGAAACCCAGCATTCTAGCCACTCAACCATACACTCCTCCCAACCCACGCCACTAGCAGCAAAAAAGTGTGAACATAAACAGTTATACAGCATACTATACAGCATACTTACGGACTAGTGGTCCATGTTTGGGGGTACACTTGGGACAATGGTAGATCTCTATATCTGCAGCCTGATGCTCCTGAACACCAACACAACTAAGAATACACAACAACATTATCAAAGCAGGCATGGAATAGTCAGATAAAAGTACAAAGAGATATACAACTTGTCAATGAATGCCAATATGCAATGTCACAAAACAGAATACAAGTAATAACAGTAAAGTTCCATCCGTTCAAACAAGTTAGCGAAACGAAGGGTATAAAATGATGCCAAACATTCTGATGCATTAAAAAGTTCTCTTAGGTTAGATGGCTGTGATATCAACAAATAGTACACAAGAGGCTGTTAACTAGGCAAGCTTTCAACAAGAAGACAACTGTTATCTCTCTTGTCACATATTTACAAATATCCATTCCCTCTCATGTATCCTCTATCACCTATTCTATCTCACATCACACATTCAGAGATACCCTCTTACTGTCACTCTTCTTCTTCTGTCTTTTATATCCCAAAAACACATAAGCCTTCATTCAACCAACTCACACCAAGCTCCCTATCCTTTGCTGTCTCCTGCACCTCCTTTGATGTCCTCTTATAGTATTCATCTGTCTCTTATTCCCTTCTTTGTGTGTTTTTAGGTCTCCCTTTATTCCTTCTTTTGTGTGTTTTTAGGTCTCCCTTTATTTAATTTTTTGCCCAGTGGATTACAAAGGAAAGAGTTTCTAGTAATAATAACAGCTTTTCTTGGTGTGTTTGTGCATGTATTTTTTTTCTCGCCTCTTGATTCACTGGGATTTAGTTGTTGTTTTTTTTTTTATGAGCTCCACACTGAAGATATGGAAGGAATCAACATTGGGGGACGATACATCAATAACATTAGATATGCAGATACAGTCTTGACTGCAAGACAAAGAACAGGACTTGCAAAATTTAATAGATGCGGTTGTTGCACACAACTAGGGTTAGAACTGAGTATTAAGAAGACACAGATTATGGTCATCACTGGGAAGCAAGTGAATCAATACAGTTATCTCAGCACAGCCATAACATCTGATGGGAGATGCCTTGAAGAGATTAGAACAAGAATTGCCATTGCGAAGGTAGCCTTTTGCAAGATGAAAAACAAACTGACCAATAAAAAGATATCAATTGAAACGAGAAAAAGAGTGTTGAAGTGCTACATAGAACCTATACTTTTGTATGGATGTGAAGCATGAACGATAAGCAGCCAAGCTGAAAAACTGCTGATGGCAGTGGAAATGTGGTTTCTGAGGAAAATGCAAAGAATACCATGGACCGACAGAAAAACCAATGAGCAAGTCCTTCAAGAAACAAATGAAGATCGTAAACTGACTGATTAGAGACATTAGACGTAGACAGTCAAAATTTTTTGGGCATGTTATTAGAAGAAATTAATTGGAGAACTTGGTGACGACTGGCAAGATCGAAGGGAAGAGACCAAGGGAAAGACCGAGAAGTAAATACCTGGATGGCTTGGCCACATGGCATGGTCAAGACAGGAACACAGAGCTGATCCACGACTCTGATGATCGAGTGAGATGGCAGAACATGACCGCCCACACTTATCGGCATGGCACATAATGGATGGATGGACACTTGTGATTTTGTCAAACAATTTTAGATTATAGTTATTATGATTTAAAGGACTTTGTGAACGATTCTAAAACTGATAGAACGTGAAGTAACGTGGTTATTCAGTTAAATTATTTAGCAGGTGGACATTATGGAAAACAAACCTACAGTGAAAGTTTGTCATCATATGATGGCACATGTCAAATTATGCTTGCTCTAATGGGCCACACTTGTACCCCTAAGTTTGCTTCGCCTATCACACATTAGCTGAGGAGTATTTAAATAATTATATTTCAAAGAATAATTATTATAACTAAATACAAAATAGTTTATATATTGGTTCTTATTCTAATGATTACAATCTGCCTCAAGTTTTCCTGACTTTTTCCATTTTGTGTGAAAATTATGTGCTTCAAAATATGTCTTAATTGTGTTTTGTTAGTTAGTTAGTCGACAGATCATCCTCATTGCACATCGAACCATTCAGTCCATAAGTGCTCGGATCCCCTCCTCAGCAAATCCCGCAGCGTGTAGCGGCTAACGACGCCAGTTCTGTGTTGGTTTATCAATCTTCTTTGGCTTCCTGAGTAGTGTTCTTGTTTGGCCACCCCTCTTTTAATTTGCTGCTCTTGCAGTCTGGCCATTGTTGCAGATTCAGTCATCACTTGGTTCTCGCAAAAGTCTTACTTCTCGTAGAGCATTCAGAATGTCAGCCTGGTCCATGGCGCGTCCGCCCTCCACAGTAGCCTCACCTGCGAGCTTGTCAGCCCGCTCATTTCCTTGTACTCCCGCATGCCCTGGCACGAAGATGAAACTAATCTTTGCCAGCCGAGACCGCTCCAGAGGCAGCAACCATTCTCTTCGGATCGACCCCTCCTCTATCCTCTTGATCATGTTCATTGAGTCGCTAAGGAAACAAGCCCTAGTGAATGTCTGTGTCTCGAGCCATGTTATTGCTTTACTTACTGCCATGACTTCCATGGTTAGGCTACTTGTGGTTTCAGTGAAAGCACCAGAGTCCTCCTTCACAATTCTCCCTCCGGCCAGAGCTGTAAAGGCCCATGAGCTTCTCACATGTCGGACGACCGACCCATCTGTGTAGATGACCGCGTCACCGTCTAGCGAATTCTCGAAAATCAACGCTTGTACTTCAGCCTCCACAGCAGCCGGATTTTCTTGTCTGCATTTCCTATCTAGTTGGATGCAAACTGAAAAGGATGTGCAGAAGTCTGTTGGCACTTGCACCCACTCCTCGCCAGGTTCTAAGTCCTCAAGTGAACACACCTGTTGAAGAATGTCTTCGGCTTGACCCATCCACGACCGTCCTCTTTTTAACCTGCTGCCCTTCACCTTCCTAATTTCACTATGCAGTGGATGTTGTGTGTTTGCGTTAACTCTGAGGTAGGCGCGTGCCCTGCAAACTTGTATTCTCTCTTCAATGGTTGGAAAATCAAGAACGTAGCGCATCACCCTGCATGCTGTATCTCTTGTACATCCAAGAATAATGCGCATAGCTTCATTCTGTATCCTTTCCATCCTTTCTATCTGCTTATGGCTGAGAGTCAGGATTGCCATTGCATACTCCAAAACAGACATGACCAGCCCCTCGTACAGAAGACATAGATGGCGCTGCTCACAGTTTGCTGCCGCCATCACCCGCATCGCAGCCAAACCCCACTTGGCCTTTGTTATCACCTTGTCTATGTGCACATTATAAGCAAGGCTTCGATCAAACCGTATCCCTAGGTAATTCATTGCCTGCGTTCTTTCCACCATCTCTGAACATAGCATTACAGTTGGTGTTGAAGTGTTGACAATGTGATTATTCAACGAGAACCAAGTCACTGTTGCCTTTGTTGGGTTGACCATTGCCCCAGCTTCATCACACCAAGTACTTATGCGATTGAGTTCGGTTTGTAGTTCCACAGCAACCTGCTCTCTATCCTTACCCTGACGATACACTAAAACATCATCGGCATATGACAATGTCCTGCCAGGTCCAGTGATCTGCTCACTGGTGATTCTCACTGTGTAGGCGTTGAACAGTACCGGAGATAAAGGTGATCCCTGTGGTAGGCCAGGATATATTGTTGTTGGTTCCGAAGTCCAACTGCCACATCTAAAAATACTTTCCGTTGGAAGAGGGCTGCAGCGATCCAACTAAGGAGGAATGGACTTACTTTTAGTTCAAGAAGCTGAAACATTAAAAAATCCAATGGTACTCTGTTGTATGCGTCCTCAAGATCAATCGCTGCAGCAAAGGTTTCAATGCCTGTGTGGAAACCTTCATAGACATCATGGGCAAAGACTGCTGCATTGGTCCAGGTTTCTCTTTTTGGACGGTACCCACCCAGGGTAGGTGGGAAAACACCTTGCCTCTCTAGCTGGCTTGATATCTTCCTGGCAATTACCTTCTCCAGCAGCTTGCCTATTGTATTCTGCATGGTTATAATTCGATATCCCTGAATTTTTTTGTGGTCTTTGTCAGGCTTCGGCAAGGGAATCAGATAGCTGTGTAACCATTCCTCCTTGATGCTAGCACTCCCTATACTGTTGTTGTACATGTCTGCTAGTTTCTCTAGCTCATTGTCGGTACACTTATTGATGTCGTCGTATCTTATGCCATCAGGACCTGGAGCGCTGTTTTTTGATCGTCGAAGTACAGCCTTGATTTCTTTCACTGTCACTGTGTCTTCATCCGAAGTGTTCTGGGCCTTGCATCTGGTCTGAGGTGACCTCCTTGGCCAGATTTCGGCCTCCCATGTCTGTCTGGTTGCTCTGCTCAAGATAGCGTTCAAAGAGGGCTTTGCCCTTGTCCTCATCAGTCCTCTGCCAGATGAGGTCAGCACCTTGGAAGTCAGAAATGCTCTTATTCTTGACTACACCACTCATACTTTTATGTAGTCGCCAGAACAATTTCAGTGACTTGTCTGTGCTTACTCTTTGACACACCTCTGCCCATTTTTCGCTTTTAACCACCTTGACCAGTTTCTTGAAATAGCTTACTTTTGTGTGCATCTCTCTTTCTAAGTGCATGCAGGGACTAGGATGACCAGCTCTGTTCTTCTTGGCATTTTGCCATCTCCTTACAGCACTACGCTTATCCACCCAAGCCTTCTCCACCTCGAAATTCCACCACGATGGCTGCTCCCAGCTTTTTTTCCTGCCCTGAAACTTTCTGCGCTTGTCACGTCTTATTGTGTTTTCATGGTGTTAAGTAGCAGTTCTTGTGATATTGGTCACGAAAAGTGGTGTATTTGTCATCATTCAATAAATTTAATTGGATTATCATCAAAGATTGAGAAGTAGTGCCTTGGTAAGTGAAAATTTTTTTTTTAATCTAACATTATTATTATGATATTTCTAATCTTTGCAATAGTCGCAATACTGACGTGTTCCTTGTGCAATCTCCTATGATATATAATACAATATAGCTGCTACCATTTTAACCATGTTTAGATCATTACTGTGACACTTCCCATTTTCTGCCATCAATTTCTGTTTGGTCCAAACCCACTTTTTGTTTGGCAGTAAATCAACAAGAAATCCTTTCCTCATCATGATTGACAAAGATAAATCATATACCTACAGATATCCATTCTCTCTCACCATCAAATCACAGATATCCATTCTTTCTCACAGTAAAATCTCCCCAGATTTGTATTCTCTCTCACTGACATCTCATCAGATATCTACTGTCTCGTTTTTCCAAATATCTATTCTCTCACTATAAAATATTCCTACAAATCTATTCTCACTTTCCATATACAATGTGTATGGAGAATTGCAGATTAAAATTCCAGTATGGTCCTTCAAAGCTTTATATTTTCTTATATGTCCTCTAATCTCAATTTCTTTGAATGCTTATCAGTATTTGTCAATTTATTTCTCTTACTATTTGAATGGCCTCGAGTGTTCCCTTACTGTAGATATTTCTGTGTATTATGTAATTTACATAAAACACAATGAAACCAACCAACCATGTTTTTGTTTAAAATGTTTATAATTTATCAGACCCAGCTTATGGTTCCTTGTTCTGCTGCTGCTGTTGTATTTTTTTTAGTTCTTGGTCAATATAAATTCCTAAAACCTATATTATTATTAATTGTATTATTATTTAAATGGCTAAGTACGAGTTATGTCCACATTTAAAAGCTGTGATTTTTAATGGATGATAGACCTGGCTAATAAAAACACATTTCATTAAGGGTAATTAGTAGGCTGTACTGTGCAGTGCACCGAAGTACACTTGTTTCTACGCGAGGCCTCGTCCTGTCATATGGAGGCGGCAGGTACGAAACCAGATGTGGTCAACATAGAATAGTTTTCAATGATTATACCGTCCAGAGTTTCCTACAATCTCTACTTCTTTCATCTACTTCTGTAAGTTCCGAATAATAGCTGAATTTAATTAAAATATCAAGGATTCCCCTACATTACAATTCATTGAACTTCTACAACAAACCTGTCCCTCATTGAGTCATTTTAATTCTAATTGTTTACAGTTTTTTGGGGCATCAACTCTGTGAGTCAGAACACAACTGAACGATTCTAAAACCTACCAATTAAATTTAATCAAACAAATAAATGTTTCAACGGTACCTTCCGTGAAACCAGTCTTTACAAACATCACATTCGATCATAAAACGGGTTTCGTCGTACGGTAATCGGCACACACAATAAACTGGTTCTCCTCCCGTCGCCATGTTGCCTCTATGTGAGACGGGATGACCAATCACAGATAACTGGGTCAGTCGAGCAGACGTCGTTGTACTTCTGCCTGTCTCCATCTTGATTTCATGGTTTCTAAGAATCGACCTCACAGCATAACTCGTGGATGCTCAATCTCTCTAGAAAATGTAAGGTGTAGATGCTGATCTTTCTAGTAACACATTGGTTGTGATACGGCCTCTCCATCACACGTCGCTCCTGGCTGAAACCACACTTAAATCTAAACTCAATCATCCTTCTTAAACATGCTGTTTAATTTGTTTTGTATCTTCAACAAAGCTGATCTTTAGAAGGGGGCGGAGTATAAAATATAAATATCAGAGGTTACGGCGTCCGCCTCTGGTTCAAGCAAAGGAGGTTCGTCTTACAGCGTTAACTGGATTATTTTACAAAATAAGAACATTATCCTTGGCGCATGTTAAAACCGGCCCAAAGGAGCAGGTCAGATAAGCCACTGTCCGGACAAAATTAAAAAAGCTACTATCCCAAAAAAAAAAATCACCATTATAATTTATATGCCATACCAAGAAAATAAACTCACAGTCCCTACTGACTAAAGAACACCAACTCGCATAAGTAATATCCGCTCTTTCAAGCATATGTTTGTTTGTTATGTGGCCATACATCTTGTATGTTTGACGCATTCAACTCACAGGTACAAAACATATACGCTAACAAAGAAAGTATAACGAGCAATGCGAATAGTAAAAATAACATTGAAGAAAATTGGAATTTCCTGAAAGAGACCTTGCTAAATGCGGCAACAAACACAGTTGGCTACGTACAAAGACGGAATAAGAAGTGGCTAGCGATAACACCTGGACGAAGATACAAGAAAGAAAGCAAGCAAAACTAACACTTCTTTCTACAAAAGACACATCTTCATATGAAACCCATAAGCAAAAAATACTCCATGTTGGATAAAGAGGTGAAATCAAGCGCACGAAAAGATAAACAGAACTTTATACACAGCTTGGCCGCCGATGCCGAATCAGCTGCCAAAACTGGAAACAACAAAGTCGTATTCCACATCATGAAGCAACTATGCAATCACTCACCTACACCAATCAAACCCATCAAAGACAAACAAGGTAAACTACTGTTATCTGATGACCACCAAAAGCAACGATGGACAGAACCTTTCAAAGAAATATTAAATAGACCGCAGCCTGACAGTGTTCCCAACCTGGATGGAGAAACCACCATTCCCCCACTAGATGCCTCCTGTGAGTCATTCATGACAATGCAACGTTCACGATTACAAGCTGCACTGGTGTCATTATTCTTAATGCCTGCACTTGCAGGGCATCACTGTTCCAGGAAGACATATCGATCTCAGACACTAGTATGTTGTCGCGGACCAGAATGGCCTGTCCGAGGTGCCGCCTGTTAAAGAATCCCTGTCATTCACCATGGAAGAGATTAAAGCAGCCATTAAAAAATTGAAGAACAACAAAGCTGTTGGTGAAGACGACATCTCAGGAGAAATGCTCAAATGAGAATACCTTACAACGTTTGTAACAGCTGATCAATGAAATCTGGCAAAATGAATCCCCACAACAACAGTGGAAAGATGGTGTAGTTTTCAAACTGCCAAAAAAAGGTGACATGTCTGATTGCAATAACTGGCGTGGTATCACCCTACTGTCAGTACCAGGAAAACTTGTTTGTATCATGTTACTTGAGAAATTGAAAAAGTCTATAGATGAAAGGCTCAGAGAAGAACAATCTGGCTTCAGACCAAAACGGTCATGTATAGGCCACATTTTCATCCTTAGAATAATCATTGAAGACTCGGTAGAATTCCAGTCGAAATTAATCACCAACTTTGTCGACTTTCAAAAAGCCTTCGACAGTATCCACCGTCCTTCACTTTGGAATCTACTTAACATCTATGGTTTCCCTACCAAATATATCAACATCATAAAATCTTTCTACAAGGAGACACGTTGCTGCGTGAGAACAGAATCAGGCAACTCTGTCTGGTTCTCAGTGGAAACGGGAGTGAAACAGGGTTGTGTCTTGTCACTGATGCTCTTTGGAATAGCTATCGATTGGGTCATGCGCAAATGCACAAACAACACAAATAGAGGTATCCTTTAGTTAGTTAGTTAGTCCTTCCTCTTGAGCCTAAGGCGGCGCATAGGGCAGAAGTCATGGTTCTCCATGTCCGGCGGTTCGCTGCTATCTGTTGTAGATCCTGGATGTTCATCTGGCCGTTGAATGAGCCTTCTCTGATGATGGTTCTATGCAGGGTCTCTCTTGGTCTTCCCCGTTTTCTTTTCCCTACTGATGACCATAAGAGGGCTTGGTTGGGGAGTCTTGTCTTGTCCATTCTGAGTGGGCCGAATACTTGATCGACCTCAATAATGTATACTCAGTCCTGTCTTGGTAAGCTGCATTCTCACGCTGTCTCTATTTTATTTAATACAACCCAGCAACTTGATCTCATGAAAATATAACTCACTTCTCTATACGTACTACTGCTCAACACTGACATCAGTGTCACCGCCTCACATTTATAGATATTAAGTAAAGGGCTGCAACTCCCGCCCAAGGGATAGAAGTGAGTCACTCCGGGGCCAGAGTAATCTAGAGCCTTCTCGAAGGACTGGTCATTGAGTCCATGGTCCCGTGAACACTGATGTGGCCCGCCTATTGCGGGGTCCACGAGGAACTCGGACAGAGTTACCACCCGTGTCGGATTGGGACACGTGTGGACCGGCAGAGGACAGACGGACTTCAGAGAGACAACAGGGCCTGCCTTAGAGGGACTCAATAGATATCAATAGATATATAGACATAGGCTAGATAGTTTGCTAGAATGTTGTATGATAACTATGTGTGATGATGTCAACTATCTGTGATATGTAACACAGCGCGGGATTGTTAACCCACTGCGCCAACGCACTGTATATTGAAATACAATAAATGTTCGATATCATATTATACTGAACGGAGTTATTGTTGCCTGTGTGAACCCGAGCTCAGATACCTAGACATGAGCAAGACGATGACAATCAGTTACTGAAACTTTCCATCGCTCATTCTGGAGAGTCTCCGTGGCGAAGTTGCCAAGCCGTCTGCCTCGCGCTCCGAAAGTTGTAGGTTCGATTCTGTGCTACGTCTTTCAGTTTACGAGTGTATTTTTCTCAGAGATTCCTGGAGGTCGTGTAACAGTAAGGGAGGAGTACTGGGGTATTATTAGAATCTAGTGGGAAACATACAGCACGATTGAGCATCGAGAGTGAAAGGGTGAGAGATGCTCGATCGTGACGTATTGGGTTGGCAAGGGCAGTTAAGATCCGGCCTTTGTATTGAGTGGAGGAGAACATCGAACCTTTGTCATCTTACACCAATAAAAGTTATATCAACAAGAAAACAACATGCCTTCGTGTTCTTATACACTGGTATAGGATGCGAAATGCTGCCGTTTAACCAGGATACTGAATTGGGCCGTCCCGGCTACCACGCGAAGTACTAAGAAACTTTCAAAGAATGCATAAAACAGAAGGTAGTTAACGTTTTCTCAGCTCGGTTTTATCAAGGTCGGGAGACGCTGGTTGTTGTTTCAGGGAAAGGATGTCCAGTAAAATGCTGTAATCAGTTCAGTAATCAGCAAATAAAGAGGCTCGAAGGCTGTGATAACCCTGAGCAAATAATTTCTCAATCATGTAAAATTATGGAACTTTAACCTCATCAAAGGGCCTCCTAGAGCCGTGGCTGAACTTTAACCTCATCAAAGGGCTTTCCTAGAGCCGTGGCTGAACTTTAACCTCATCAAATGGCTTTCCAGAGCCGTGGCTGAACTTTAACCTCATCAAAGGGCTTTCCAGAGCCGTAGGCTGAACTTTAACGTTACCAAAGGGTTTTCCGGAGACCTTGTCGGAACTTTAACATTATCCACGGGCTGGTCCTAGTCGTTGTCTGAACTTCAGCCTTCAGCGTTATCAAAAAGGGCTTCCCATGGCAGCGATCTGAACTCTGGAGTTTCAAAAAGTTACCATAACCTAACTTTTGCTAATTTAAAATCGCCAGCCACTTACGTTATCGCTATCTCAAAACGTCGATGATGTACCCCACCCGGGGTGAAAACAAAGGCTACAAGACTCAGATGGGACCCAACCAGGGGTTGAAGATAATCCCGGCATCCCTAGAGAAGTGACGTAATTACCTGAGAGAAGAGACAGACTACCTGAACTCCGCGACTGATTTTTCAGCTGAGATGGGCTCCTGGCGATCGAGCGAAATTTGAGGCTGAGGCGAGGAAGGTACGGGCTTGAGCCAGAAACTAACTGTGCATTTCTATAATAAGTGAGTGTATTACTTAAATTGAGAAGTTAAAATTGTGTGGTACTCAGACCCATAAACTAACTGTGCATTTCTATAATAAGTGAGTGTATTACTTAAATTGAGAAGTTAAAATTGTGTGGTACTCAGACCCAGAAACTAACTGTGCATTTCTATAATAAGTGAGTGTATTCCTTAAATTAAGAAGTTAAAATTGTGTGGTACTCAAACCCAGAAAATAACTGTGGTTGTCTATAATAAGTGAGAGTATTCCTTAAATTAAGAAGTTGAAATTGTGTGGTTCTTTGCTTGCTTTGTTTCAGTATTTTTCAGCATGGCAGAACAGGACACCTTAGCACAGGTTTTGACAGGCGTGGGAACAGCAGTAGGCCGACTTAATATGGTGATTAAACAACAAGGGATGGCAACAGAAATTGTGAAGTTTAGTGGACAGGCCAGAGACTATAAGAAATGGGTCACTTCCATAGAAAAATATGCCTATTTGATCTCAGCAACAGATGAAGAAAAAATGAGACTGGCTTATCAGACGGCAACGGAACCAGTTTCGGATCATATAAGAAGAAAATTAGAGGCTAGAGTAGATGAGACGTGGGAACAATTCAAAGAAGACCTAGCAAGGAAATATGCAGAAATAACGGATCCACAACATGCGTTTTCGGTGTTGAGGCAGGCTAAACAAAATAACGGAGAGACGGTACAATTGTTTAGCGATAGATTGATTAACCTGGCTGAAGAAGCATTCTTAGGACAGAATGTACGAGGGGAGGAGGTGGAAAGGATGTTAGTAGGGATTTTTGTAGATGGCATCAAATCTGATGGTTTGAAACTTAAGCTGATGAGGGAAAACCCTGAGAGGTTATCACAAGCGGTGGATATCGCGGTACAAGAGGAAAATTTGAGACGAAGGTTTAGATTAAGAACAGGACGAGAAGTGGGAAGTAATCGAGACGACAGAGTTGAGGAACCTATGGAAATAGGACAAACAAGATTCGGATGGAATAGGAGAGGCGGTATACAAACGTTACAAGGTAGAGATAGGAGTGATTATGTTGAAAGAAGAAATGTGAGATACCCTACAAGTGAGACAGTGGGAAACACAAATAACACAAATATTGTCTGTTGGGTTTGTGGTCAACGGGGACATGTTTCTCGTTTTTGTAATAACAGGCGTGTCCAGTCGAATACACAGGGTAGACATGATAATAATAGGGTGAGTAGGAATGTTGTTGATGGACACAGGAATTTTACAGGTACAAGAACACAGGAAAATCGGCGCCCTACCTATTAGACAGGACCTATGATAGGAGGGTAAATAGTAAGGTCCCAAGGGTTAGAGAATATGTTAATAACAGGTATAATAGATCGAACAGAGAATATTTTCAACTAGATGAAGTCAAGAAATTTATAGAAGATAAAACAGATTATAGCTCTTGTATATTAGAAATAGGAAAGTATAGAGTTCGTACATTAATTGATTCGGGAGCTCAGGTTAGTGTAGTAAAAGAAAGTTTTTTATACAAAATAGTAAGAAATTGTAGAGTATTTAAGAGTCATAATAATTTACACTCTGTTACTGGACAGAATTTACAAGTAATTGGACAAACAATGATAAATTTTAAGTTAGGAGGGATCAACATAAGACACCTTTTTCATGTAGTGAGGGGTTTAAATAGAAACATGTTAATAGGGAGAGATTTTTTGATAAAAAATGGAATAAGACTTTTTTATGATTTACATAAGTTAAAATTCAGAGACGTATATATAGATATGGAAGAAGATATGCATATATCAGCACTAGTTAGAGTTAAAATGACAACGACGTTAAAACCACAGTCGGTTAATTTGATACAAGCGAAGCTGAAGAGAAACCCATATTATGTGGAAGGAAACACAGTCAGAATCACTGAGTTACAAGAGGAAATAATAGATGAGCCTGGTTTGGAGGTTCCAGATGGAGTAATGGAGTTGGATAAACACTTAACCTTTCCAGTAATGGTTATCAACAACACAGGTAGAGAAATCAAGTTATACAGAGGATGTGTGATAGCCAAATTAGACCATAACATTAATGACATATTGGCAACGGATAGAGCAGAAGTGTCGGGAACAAGTTATTTGGAAACTTCTAGTGAAAGGGGAAATGACAGACGCGGACACAGAAGAAGAGGGAACGTCAGAATGGATGAATTGATCCATCCATCCAGAAGAAATAAAGCCCATATACATTCACTAGACAAAATAACAAGGGAACAAGAATTGTTGTCACAGTTAAAAGCTCCGCCAGAAAATAAGGAAGTGTTGGAACAATTTATAAAGCAAAATCAGGATGTGTTTGCGGTTAATGATTTAGAATTGGGAAAGACGCGAACAGTTACAATGGAAATAGACACGGGAGATCATCCACCAATAAGTTTAAAACTATATAGAACTCCATTAAGAAACAGAGAAATCGTGGAAAAGGCAATAGAAGAGATGCTGAAAGCAGGAATAATAAAAAGGTCGAAGTCTGAATGGTCGTCTCCGGTCGTCATCGTGGCCAAGCCTGATGGTACGAGTCGCTTCTGCTGTGATTACAGGGCGTTAAACAAAATTACCAAGAATGTAGCATACCCACTGCCGGTAATTGATGATATTTTGGGGCTGCTTAATGGCTCTACATATTTCACAACGTTGGACGCAAGGTCAGGATTTTGGTGTATTCCGATGTCGGAAGACGCACAAAAGAAAAGCGCCTTTTGTACCCATATGGGCTCGTACGAATTCTTACGAATGCCTTTTGGTGTAAAAACTGCACCCTCTCACTATATGCTCTTAATTAATGAAGTCTTAGAGGGTATGCAAAGGTTCGCTCTAGCCTATATAGACGATATATTGATATATACAAAAGGAAATGTGGAGGATCATTTGAAACATATTAGACTAGTGTTTGACAGGTTAAGAAAGCATGATGTGAAGTTAAAGCTTAGTAAATGCCAATTTTTAAAGACAGAAACAAAATATTTGGGGTATATTATAAATAGAGAAGGTATAAAACCAGACCAGGACAAGATAAAGGTTATTAAAGAGTTACCTGCTCCAACTAACGTTAAGGAAGTACGCGCTTTTATAGGAACATGTGCGTATTACAGGCGGTTTGTTCCAGCGTTTTCAAGGATAGCTGAACCTATAACAAACTTAACAGGCAAGTACGCTAGGTTTAAGTGGGATGATGAGTGTCAAAAAGCGTTCGACTATTTAAAAAACAGCTTAACACTGGTACCACTGTTGACGCATCCAGACTTAAACAAACAATTGATACTGTACACAGATGCTTCGGACAATGCAGTAGGAGCATGTTTGGTACAACCATATGAAGGAAAAGAATCTGGAATACCAGGGGTTAAAAATGAAAGGCCTATCTACTTCTGTCGTGAAATGCTGAATGTTAGTGATTCCCAGATCGACGACTGTATGCAGCGAATACCCAGGGAGTAGAAGGGTTAATGAAACAGAAGGATAAAACACAACGGATTGACCAGCGCATATGTATATAGGTCAAGTCGGGAGAGTCGACTACAACACAGGTAAACTGGCGAGTGGAAAAATTAGTTTGCTACAAAGACAGACAGTATCATGGACCAGCCTATTGCGTTCTGGAGGTAGGTTTGCGACTAAGACTGGATAGCAGAATGCGGTTTGGTTGTATTAAACAACGGAAAAGTTCGAGATCAGAAAATTTTCCACTGACAAGGGATAATGAAGTCTGAATTTGCTTTGTCCAGCAATGTCAAGGATTATGCGACATAGACTGACCTATAAAGAGTAGCCACTTTCTTTGTCAGTTTAGTGTGTGTATTCCCAACTGGACGAGAAGATAGAATTATGTGTCCTGTAATGAAAAGAAATATCCTCCCTTATAATGGGATAAAGTGCTTGGATGCGGATAAATTTCGATTCGTGGATTTACATTAATTCTATAAAGGAACATAGATGCCTAAATAAGGTATATTAGAGTATAGTTTTAGAATAGGAATATAGATATTAGTGAAGTGCATGTAACAGTGTTTTCTATTAGTAGGAATAGTATAGATGTTGGGTGAATCTTCTATCCTATGTCAGAGTGGGTTTTTTCGGAAGCCTTTTCATTTCGGCTGGAGGAAAAGACACTCACATAGGGGAGAAGAGGACGCAGACACAGATCTCACGATTAAATGTATCTCAACCAGGTTTCCATACCAGTGCGAGACGTATCAAATAAGAGAATACAGATGGCTGTGGTCCAGATCACTCAGTGTTGATAACCCACAAGAAAGCCCTTTAAAGTAATAAAGCACGACACTTGTGCAGGAGAAAAGAAAGAATAGAAGTCTCACCGGAAGAATTAAGGACGACAGAGAAAGAATAATAAAGATCAGATGAGCTAATGGAAAAGCTCAAATGACTCAATCTCATAGAGTAGCAAAGTGCGTACCAAGGGCATATATCAATTACAAAATATCGAGTGTAGAACTTTTACAGAACACTAATAGAACATTTTAGAATCTCGATGTGTTGTTCCTGAATGGATTAAAGAACGCTATACGAAAACAACGAACATTCATTTTAAGCGGACAGCAAATAGTGAGCGGGTTAAGTACATTGATACAGTGGTGAACATTTTCATTACAAAGAACGGATTTATCTACAGACGCAAGCAGACGGAGCCGTCAGGGTGAGATCGTTCTGTGGTGTCTATATATCGTCCTGTACTTTAGCCGAGAGAAGAGACGAGAGAAAGACACGAAGACTATCTATCTACATCTTATCTAGCAGCCACACCAGAAGAACACTAGCAACTACACAGACAATACCCATCCATACACAAGACATAGTTTTATAAATAAATCTTTTATTTAATGTTAAAAAGAACTGTTGTCGGAGTATGTGTTGAGGGAAAACTAGAGAGAGAGTGAAAGAAAGGGATATATGGATGATAAGACGGAAGAGAGGAGTGTAGACAAAAAGTCAGTAACTAATCCCAACAGATAATTCAGGTTAAAGATGTGCATGTTGATTCCAATCTCCTCTCGAGGAAATAACAGCACATAAAATGGTGGGAGCAGCGGGATACGTACATACAGTAATGCATAACATGGCATATGAATAAAGGGGTACTTGCATATTGGCACAGGCATAGCGGAGTACCTACATGTTGGGACATACTGATTGGAATAAAAAGAAGTATACATTGATGACTTTTAATGGAAGGACGTCCATTGGATATATGGTGCCATTACATTTATGGTAGAAACATTTCATTAATGCTGGTGACTTTGCAGTGAGAAAGTTCCAGACAGAGTGAATGTGGATAGGTGGTAAGACATTACATACCTAATTACACGGTCACACGTCGACATAAGTCTTTATCCTATATCTCCTCTTGTGGATGAGAGAGTGGTTGTGATGTACTGTGTGGTGTTGGAGATTTATAATAATTAATAGATATAGATAAATGATATAGGTTCTAGGTAAATTATCGGTTTATAGTGAGTATTCTTTACTGCTTTGAGGTGTCTTTACTCAACGTGCTGACTTACCTGCTTTAACTATGGCCACTCCCAAACTAACTACAGCAGAACTTAGGGCAAACGGAGAGGAAATTGGGTTGGCTGGTTCCGACTTAACTGATTACATACAAGAAAGAGAGCGAGAGATTCGTCAAGCGGAACGAGAAGAGCGTAAGGCCCAGTTGGAAGCAGAAAGGGAGGAGCGTAAGGCCCAGTTGGATGCAGAAGAAGCCACGAAGATCAGAGAACATGAATACTGCATGCGAGAACTGGAGCTCAAGACACAAACTAAGGGAGAAATAGATGGAGTGGAAGGAAATTCTTCTTCACCTGGTGCAACCCATATGAGTGGACATGGTTACCATGCCATGAAGTTTCCTTTAGCAGTCTACGATGAAAGTAAAGAAAAGATATTCCAGTTTTTGGATCGGTTCGAGGCTATGGCAATCGCTATGGGACTGGAAAGATCCAGATGGGCTCTTAAAGTATCCCAGGCGTTACGTGGTTCAGGGTACGAGGTCTACACACGCCTACCACCAGGACAGGAAAATCAGTACGAGGAATTGAAAGCAGCTTTGATGAAACATTATGAAGTCACCGCACAAACATATCGGAAAAAGTTTAGATCATCTAGACGAGAGCCGGGAGAACTATTCGCCGCCTACAGTCTGAGGCTGAAATCCTATCTACAGAAATGGATGGACTTGGCCGAATTCAAGAGGGATTATGAGAGTCTCGAAGAGATGATGGTGGTAGACCAAATGCGAAAGCAAATGTCGAAACCTCTCAGAACCTTCTTGGGAGAACAAGGGGCGGAACGGATTGATGTGGTGAATAAGCTGGCGGAACGATTCGTGGAAGTACATGGTGAAACTGAGGAACTAAGTACACAAACCAAAGGTCAGGAGAAACCAGAGAAAAAGAAACATAAAAACTGGGAAGGAGAAAAAGGGGAACCTTATATAAAGCACACAGAGGAGAGTTCAGAGAAGGTGAAGGTAGGAAACCAGAGCACCTCGAATTCTCAAGCGAAACGACAGTGGTCTGAAAAATGGTGTTCATTTTGTAGGGCGGCCTCCCACAACACAAAAGACTGCAGATCGAAACCTAAAAGTTCTTACTTCGCAGCATGCAAGGTGATTCCTACATCGGTGATCACAGACAAGGCTGAGGTCGGCGAAGGAGAAAGGAACAAAAAGGACACAGGGAAACCTAGGAAGGGAACAGGGTGCACTCACTGCCAGTCGACAACACATAATACTGTGGACTGCAGATGCAAGGCCAAACACGCCAATTGCATAAACAACCTCGAGGAATCAAAAGAGGAAGGCAAGGAAACGGTCAAGGAGATGAAAGACACTCAGGACCAAGAGAGACCACCTGTGGTTGAACTGATTGAAGTCAATGGCCAGCAGGTTGTTTGTCTCTACGATACCGGTTTGGATGGGGAAGCGGTGGTGGACGCCAGCTTGGTAAGCCCAGACCAATTTACAGGGGAGACCATAGAAATACAGCCGGCAATGAGGAGTGCTGTTACCACGACGCTGCCAATCGCCAAGGTGGAGATTAAATCCAGGTACGTCACGGGCATTATTCCAGCTGCTGTATTATCTGACTCCTTATTTCCAATGATCATTGGCACTAAATATGTCTTTTTGGGGATGCCCAAACAGCCAGCCTACCAGGGAACAGTAGTCAGTGGATCTCAAGGGAAGGAAAAAGAGGCAGAGACACTATGCGACAACTCAGAGATAGGAGAATTGCATACTGCCCAGAGGAAGGATACTACGTTGCATCCTTGCTACAGGAAGCTGCAAAGAAGTGCTGAGCCACCAGAACGGGGACAGTACTTTCTGAAGAATCAACTACTCTATCGGAGAGCTGGGAGGGGAGATAACCTGCATGAGCAGTGGGTGGTTCCAGAGACCTACCGTACTCATATTCTTCAGAGTGGACACATCATAGGCGAGAATCGACATATGGGTGTCAGAGAGACCTTGCAGCAAATATCCGGCCATTATTGCTGGCCAGGAATGACCGGAGATGTACGCCGGTGGGTGAAGTCTTGTTCGGAGTGCCAGAGAGCACCACCCAACAAGCGAATTAAGAGGAAACTAGCTCTTAAAGTGGAAGACAAAGTGGAAGTGTGGAGTCCAGCAGAGACCAATATACTCCAAGTAGGATGGAAAGGACCTTATCCTGTGGAAAAGGTGGTGTCCAAGAACATCTACAAAATACGGATCGGGGAAGAAAAGAAAAATCTCCCTAGACATCTCATTCGGAAATATGAGGAGAGATCCGGGAGCAAAGCTTCGCACTTTATGGTGATGGCAGCCATTGGGACAAAAGTTACCAGTCCAGACGAAGACCAGAGATCGCCAGTACAACATAGGAGGGCCTATGGGACAGTACGTGATAGGTCAGATTTACCCAACGACAGGAGGAGGGAAATCACAAGTCAGGGAAAGGACAAGAGTGAAAGTTTCACCGGTAACCAAGTTCAGAAGGGGTGGGTAACGTCGGGAAAAGCGAGAATTACCCAGGACTCCAACCGAATATTGGCTGACCAGATACAATATCGCCCAAGATGGTCCTGGAAGCAAAAGCCCAGGAGGTTTGGGAAAGACGACTCGGTCCGACGAGGACGAGGCGGAACATCCCCAGAGGAAAAGCCGGGGGAAACCAAGAGGACATGGAAGCAGTGTTACAATCAGGATGGGACAATCCGTTTGTATTGTGAGCCGTCGCTGACGCAAGTCGAAAGTAGGTCGACTGAACGTACAGGAGCGAGGAGCCAACACTAGTTTCAGTCGTTAGTAGTATAGTAGGGTGTCAATTAGAGCGCCTACTGGATAATGAAGTGAGCAAGGTGAGGATCCAATCATATCATCAACACGTGGTGTTAATAGCTACTTCGCAGAAGCTCAACGCACGATTGATGTGATGGACGTTGTTGCTGCAACTGGACTTCACAGTGGAATACATCCCGGGAAAGGAGAATGTAGGAGCAGATTTCTTATCCAGACATCCAGATCCGGAGGAAGAGGCCTAGGGTTGTGGATCATGGGAATCAAACCTACAGTGCGAAAGATTCGACGCGGTCTAATCTCTTAAGAGGGGGCCTATGTCGTGAAATGCTGAATGTTAGTGATTCCCAGATCGACGACTGTATGCAGCGAATACCCAGGGAGTAGAAGGGTTAATGAAACAGAAGGATAAAACACAACGGATTGACCAGCGCATATGTATATAGGTCAAGTCGGGAGAGTCGACTACAACACAGGTAAACTGGCGAGTGGAAAAATTAGTTTGCTACAAAGACAGACAGTATCATGGACCAGCCTATTGCGTTCTGGAGGTAGGTTTGCGACTAAGACTGGATAGCAGAATGCGGTTTGGTTGTATTAAACAACGGAAAAGTTCGAGATCAGAAAATTTTCCACTGACAAGGGATAATGAAGTCTGAATTTGCTTTGTCCAGCAATGTCAAGGATTATGCGACATAGACTGACCTATAAAGAGTAGCCACTTTCTTTGTCAGTTTAGTGTGTGTATTCCCAACTGGACGAGAAGATAGAATTATGTGTCCTGTAATGAAAAGAAATATCCTCCCTTATAATGGGATAAAGTGCTTGGATGCGGATAAATTTCGATTCGTGGATTTACATTAATTCTATAAAGGAACATAGATGCCTAAATAAGGTATATTAGAGTATAGTTTTAGAATAGGAATATAGATATTAGTGAAGTGCATGTAACAGTGTTTTCTATTAGTAGGAATAGTATAGATGTTGGGTGAATCTTCTATCCTATGTCAGAGTGGGTTTTTTCGGAAGCCTTTTCATTTCGGCTGGAGGAAAAGACACTCACATAGGGGAGAAGAGGACGCAGACACAGATCTCACGATTAAATGTATCTCAACCAGGTTTCCATACCAGTGCGAGACGTATCAAATAAGAGAATACAGATGGCTGTGGTCCAGATCACTCAGTGTTGATAACCCACAAGAAAGCCCTTTAAAGTAATAAAGCACGACACTTGTGCAGGAGAAAAGAAAGAATAGAAGTCTCACCGGAAGAATTAAGGACGACAGAGAAAAGAATAATAAAGATCAGATGAGCTAATGGAAAAGCTCAAATGACTCAATCTCATAGAGTAGCAAAGTGCGTACCAAGGGCATATATCAATTACAAAATATCGAGTGTAGAACTTTTACAGAACACTAATAGAACATTTTAGAATCTCGATGTGTTGTTCCTGAATGGATTAAAGAACGCTATACGAAAACAACGAACATTCATTTTAAGCGGACAGCAAATAGTGAGCGGGTTAAGTACATTGATACAGTGGTGAACATTTTCATTACAAAGAACGGATTTATCTACAGACGCAAGCAGACGGAGCCGTCAGGGTGAGATCGTTCTGTGGTGTCTATATATCGTCCTGTACTTTAGCCGAGAGAAGAGACGAGAGAAAGACACGAAGACTATCTATCTACATCTTATCTAGCAGCCACACCAGAAGAACACTAGCAACTACACAGACAATACCCATCCATACACAAGACATAGTTTTATAAATAAATCTTTTATTTAATGTTAAAAAGAACTGTTGTCGGAGTATGTGTTGAGGGAAAACTAGAGAGAGAGTGAAAGAAAGGGATATATGGATGATAAGACGGAAGAGAGGAGTGTAGACAAAAAGTCAGTAACTAATCCCAACAGATAATCAGGTTAAAGATGTGCATGTTGATTCCAATCTCCTCTCGAGGAAATAACAGCACAACTTCTTGTCGCATAAACTTAGTAGATCACAAAGAAAATGGACGACTATTGAGAAGGAGGCTTACGCGATTCATTACGCTCTTCAAAAACTAAATTACTACTTACATAACGCAAATTTTGTTATTAGAACTGACCACATGCCTTTAAAGTCTTTTCTAGAAGCTCCAGTGCAGAACAGGAAAATACAGACGTGGGCATTGAATCTACAGGGGTACAACGCGGTAATTGAGTACATACCAGGTAGGATAAATACATGCGCCGATTTATTGTCTAGAATTCCATATCCACAGTCATCAGAAGATACAGAAGAGGAAGCAGCTGAACCAGAGATAGACGACCGAAATTGGCAAGTAAATATTCTAGATTCTGCTATAATAAATAGGGAAGAATTTGATAGTCTACCATCAGATCAAGAGTCTGAACATAGAGAAGAAGACCTACAGTTAGCACAATTTAATATGAAAGAAGAGCAAGATTTGGACCCAAGAGTCATACAAATAAAAGAAAAATTACGAGAAACAGAAGATAACAAATTTAAAAGGAATTATTTGGTTTTACAAGAGGATGGACAGTTATACTATATGTGTGAAAGGAACGAACAGCTAAGGAAATATATTCCAAAGCATTTGGAAAATGAACTTTTAAAAGCATATCACGATGAAAACGGACATCTCGGTAGAGACAAATTGGTGAAAGCACTTACAAGTAAATATTATTGGCCAAACTTGTTTAAATCTACATGTAAATATGTAGATACGTGTGAAAAATGCAGATTAAGGAACATGAAAACAATAAAGTCTCCCTTACAAGACACAGATATTCCTCAGTTCCCAATGCAAAAGATTAGTTTAGATATATCGGGTCCACACCCCAGGACATTGTCAGGAAATGTGTATTTAATTCATATAGTAGACGTCTACAGTCTTTGGCCGGAGGTTTATGCAATCCCAGATAAGAGCGCGGATACTGTCATTAATATTTTTTTACAAGAGATCGTACCAAGGTTTAGTTGCCCACAAAGTATACTTACAGATAATGGTAGAGAGTTTGTAAATAAAAAATTCGAAAAGTTATTAAAAGATTTAAATATAAGACATATAAAGACCTCATTTTATAGACCTTCTTCAAATGCGAAAAACGAGCGTCAACATCGGACGTTATACGACATTTTGGCAAAGATTATTGATGAACATGAAAGAGATTGGGATTTATTTTTGGGACCTGCCCTTAGCGCCATTCGTACAAATCAAAATGAGAGCACGGGTTTTTCACCATTTTATTTATTGCACGGGAGGGAACCAATACTACCTATAGATAATCTATTAAAACCTAGACGGAAATATATGGGTGAAGAATTTCAGGAGACCATAATACAGGAAATGCATAAGGCACATGTAAGATTAAGGAATAATATAATTAAAGCTAGGGAAAGACAGAAAAAGTACAAAAATGTAAATACAAAATTACAGGAGTTTAAGGTAGGTGATAGAGTTTATTACAAGAAGCATAGAAGAAACTCTAAGTTTGATGCTCGTTGGGTTCCAGGGTATTACGTTTTAGAAAAACTTGGTAATGTATCGTATGTTATAAAGAACCAGGTCACAGCACATATAGCAAGGGCACACGTTGAATACTTAAGAAGAGATGAAGATGAGATAGAGAATAATAATTATAATAATAATTATTATTCGGACGCGAAATTTTTGGATGAGCAGGTTGTTAGAGGAGCTACAGTAACCCCAGGTCTTAGAAAGGAACCAACACAAAATCAGTCGCTGGCAAATCCAAGTTACGAAGATACTCAAGAACAGACAATTCCGAAAACAATGGAAGAAGAAAAGGTGAATGAAACTCATTATGATAGTATGGAAGAAGAAATAAGTGCTCCATTTAAAAATACTAGACAAGCAACGAAAAGAAGAATGGACAATCAAAGAGATAAAGAAGTGAAAAGACAGAGGAGAATTAGAGATTATTCAACAAGCGGAGAGGATATGCCTCTACTAGAAAGATCCTTAAGAAATAGTGATCGACAAATTAGGTGGGATGTTGAACGGAAGAGATTAGCGGCAGCTAAAGAGAGACATACAGACGAAGAAGAAGAAATGGATGAAAAGTCAGAGTCAAGTAGTAGTATGGAAGAAACTAATAAGTTATACGAAGAAGAAGATATTGATGTAGAATTGGCACTTATTCAAAGAAACTTGGACTTGTTGAAGAAGCGAAAAAAAACGTAGGAGATAGATATTTGAGAGTACTGCAGATGGCAGGAGTTAACGGTGGAAGTAGTCTTGAGGTATTGGTACAATGGGTGAGGGTATTTTTCGTCACTACTAGAAATGCCGTGTTTAACAAGTGATGACTGCTCCAAGGTAAACCAGATCACAAGTGTGTTGATAAGTAGAGGTTGGCTACTACATTGAGTTAATATTGGATTAGTGGCCACATTACAAATGAAAAAAAAAAAGGATTCAACATGGAGTTTACGGTGCTTACTTAAGAGGTTATTCCGGATGTTATGTGCTGTTGGGAGTGGGGAGAAAATAAGTGGTTACTGATTGGGTTATGTAAATAGAACAGGTGTGATTCTAGTAAGTAATTAGTCTGTTGTTAACAGAATTACGGATGGACAGTGAAATGTTTAGTTTTCTTGGGCATAGAAATACTGGAATGACCTGTATAAATAGATATCCGTTATTTTACTTAGTAAGAGAGGCCAATGTTAGTGGGTCACTATACGTAGTTATAATTGTTTGAGTCATGAGTCATATATAATATGTTTTTATGCTTGAGTTGGTATTGGAAAATGATGGCTACTATTTGTTGGTTTTATCTAGCCTAAGTTTTAGTCCCTCATTTTCAGTTTTTTTTCCTTGATTTGGTATTGAAAAATGATTGTTGTTGTTTGATTAATTGATTTAGAATAGGGTGATTGTGTTCCTAGCATTTGAGTTGAAAAAAAAACTATTGGGCCGTAAAAGTGTCCAATAGTGATAGGTAGTGTTAGAATGTTGTATTCTGATTTGATAACATGCATGTTATGTCATTTTAAAAATTTGTTTTTTCTTTAGATTAGTTTGGGAGTTGTGTTCATTTTATTTCGATTACATGAATGGTTTAGTATATTGAGTTATATGATTATAAAGTTAGTCGAGGAAGTTTAAGTTGATGAGGTTTGGCTTAGAATCTTTCGTTCAGAAATGAGTTGATTATAAAAACTACTTTGTCCCACTGATGTAAGGTAGGGGGAAGACTGTGATTGGCAGTATATGACTATGGGAAGTACGGGGGCAAGATATAGGTGCTGTGAAATACCAGCTTTAATTTTATTGGGGATGTTCATGGAATATGAACATGGGCTCATGGTGGAAGGTGAGATAACGAAAAATGAACAGAATTGTGGTTGGCAATGTCAAGGTGGAATATATAAGATTTATGGAAACTTTTGCCAAATTGTTTTATAACGAACAAAGATGTATTTCATAAGGTGTTTTAAAAAAAATATTATTTTACAAAATTTTTTTTATTGGCAAGGGAGGTAAAGGGTGAGTGTCGTAAATTGCATTGCTGTATGTACATGTGGTCATGTCCTGTATTCATTCTTTATGTTTCTTACTAGGTGCGCACCGCTTCTTTACTTTTTCTAACTACATTGTTTTTGTACGTCCGGGGGTTTGAAAGAATGAGAGAAATTGTATAAAGAATTTATGAGCTGTTCTTATAATATGTATATTTGATACAGTAAACAAGAGGAGCCAAGAAAGAACCAGAATAGTAAAGAATGAGAAATTTTATAAGTTCAAAAGTTTCGATAAAGAATTTATGAGTTGTTCTTATAATATGTATATTTGATACAGGAAACAAGAACCAGAAAGAACCAGAAATGAAGAAATATATAGTGGATAGCTATATAATTTTGGGGAAATAGAAAGGAAAGAAGGACTGTTTGGATTAACAGGGTTACCATACGTGGTATTATATATTATAGTCGAAGAAGAAGTAAATGGGGGGGGGGGGGGGGTTATTAGCAGACCATATCACTGGGAGAAGAGTTAAAAGATATACTCAAACTTGAGCTGGTTTTAGGGAAGATTAGAGGACAAAGAGGGAATGGAGTAGGGGGATTAGGAGTAAAGAGTTTTCCTTTATAAGGAAAATTCTTTATTCAACATGGGGAGGTGTAACAGTAAGGGAGGAGTACTGGGGTATTATTAGAATCTAGTGGGAAACATACAGCACGATTGAGCATCGAGAGTGAAAGGGTGAGAGATGCTCGATCGTGACGTATTGGGTTGGCAAGGGCAGTTAAGATCCGGCCTTTGTATTGAGTGGAGGAGAACATCGAACCTTTGTCATCTTACACCAATAAAAGTTATATCAACAAGAAAACAACATGCCTTCGTGTTCTTATACACTGGTATAGTCGTCGCTGGAACTACGGAGTCCGTGCTTTATTCGACGAATTCGGCAGGCCGTCCTCTGAAAGAGACCGAGCCATGTGGGATAAAACCCGGGGCAATGGAGTAGACCCTCTCAACTTTTATGACTTTTTTTTTGCATATCCCTTACAGGACGTTGCAGTCAACATCAGCATTTTTCAGCTGCTGTTGATGTACTAGGCAAGATTACGCTCAGTAGTTTGACTATCTCTTGAAAATAAGCTTAAGATGTTTGACATCGTCTAGTAATGTCGAGTTTAATAAAGTGCTGTTTGTTGTAGAAATATATCTGGTCTAATATTCATATGATGTTCGCCCTATGTGCATCTAATTTATGACCTACATCATGTCGGAATGAGAGACTGTCTGTCCTCCATTCGACACGTTAACTTCCCTTGTGAGTTTCACTCATGGAAACTCGGGTGCCCGTTACCAGTGTTCACTGGCTACGCGCTTGATTGGCTTTCTGGATCTTGTCTTGTGTGTGCATCTAGCTATCAGCTGTTTCAGTTAAACTATTGCATAACCCAATAACTGTCTTAACTCTTTAACACCGACAAGCATAGAAGAGTACTGAAGTGCTACACGGGTTCTGGATGATACGAAGTTCGTGCTGATGTTCTTTTTATGTGAAAAATGGGAGGAGAGTGGAGCACTTATTGAAAGTCTCTTTTCTATTGCTTGCCCGCCTAAACTCAAGCGTAGTCCTTACAAACTGTTTAAAGAATGTCTTCCTTGTCAAGTCAGTATTCCAACGTTTGTCGCTCAGC
>JACEFZ010027960.1:0-2500 GCA_014155875.1 Cepaea nemoralis | reverse complement strand
GTAAATATCATTCAACATTTTGGTTAATATATCTACTCCAAATTCTCCCAATACTTCTAATTCTTCTATTGTGATTTCATCTGGCCCAGCTGTTTTTCCTTTCTTCATACGTTTCATAGCGTCAGCGACTTCTTCTTTCAGAATAGGTGGACCTTCTAAGTTACTATCTTCTGTTAATTCTGCCCTTTCTCCTTCATATAATTCTCTTATATACTCATTCCACCTCTTCATTATAGCATCTTCCTCTAATATTATCTTTCCTGTTTTTGATTTCAAACACCCTGTATTTATTCTTATTTTTTTTCCTGTAAGCTCACTGATTTGTCTGTGCATATCTTTTGTATCTTTAATGGAATTTAATTCAATTTTTTTGCATTGCTCGTTTAACCAACTTTCTTTAGCCTTCCCACATTTATCTTTTATTTCTTTATTTATCTTAGCGTATTCTTGTTTGTCATTTTTATACTGTTTTCTTTTGTCCATCAGGTTTTAAGATATCTTCATTCATCCATTTTTTCTTAGCTATTTTGCCTCTCTCTGGTAATACTTCTTTGCTAGTTTGATGAATGGAGTCCCTTAACATTTCCCATTGTTCATCTATACTCTGTATTTTAGTTATTGCATTGTACCTATTTTTCACAGTCACTCGTATTGTTCTTGCATTTCTTTATCTATTTTTAGAACCTCTTTATTAAGTCTCATGTTCTTAACCATTTTTTTTCCCTCTTTTTAATCTTACTTTTATTTGTCCACATAGTGGTACATGATCACTATTACAGTCAGCACCAGGCATTGTCTTTACATTAATTAAAGCATTTTAAAATCTTTTATTAATTAGTATGTAGTCAATTTGGTTGCGTATTTTCTTATCAGGGCTTATCCATGTGTACAGTCGTCTTTTATGGTGTTTAAACCATGTGTTTCCAATTATCATATCATTGATATTTGCCCATTCTATTAGCTTTTCCCCTCTTTCATTTCTTGTACCTAAACCATAATTCCCCACTACATCCTCCATTTTTCCCTTTCCTACTTTTGCATTAAAATCACCAAGTATTATCTTTATTTCTTGTCTTTTCTGTATAACTTATAGTCATATTGTGGCATCGTTTTCAAAGATTTATAAACTCTTTGTCCATAGTTATGTACCGGCATATGAGTTATAATAAATAATGATACAATCTGTAAGGCATTTTCAAAGTTTTCATAAAAATAATGCACAATGCATAACATTGTAACTCATCTTTTTTTGCTTAAAAAGTTACTGTAGTCATGTAGGTGATTAGAAAGAGTTTTCATTAAAAATAATGGATGGTGTGTGGAAGGACATTCTTTTAAGTTACTTTTTTTGTTGTATGAATTTAATGAGAACTTATATGACTACTTATATGAATTAAATGAGATGCTCCCCACCAGGGACTGGGCGAAGCCGGACAGGGTCAGGCAGACAGATATACAGACAGACAGACAGATAGACAGTCGGGAACAGGAACTTATATGACTACTTATATAAATTAAATGAGATGCTTCACACCAGGAGCTGGGCGATGCCGGGCCGGGTCAGACAGACAGACAGACAGACAGACAGACAGACAGACAGACAGATAGTCGGTAACGGGAACGGGAACTTATATGACTACTTATATGAATTAAATTAGATGCTCCCCACCAGGGACTGGGCGAAGCCGGGCAGGGTCAGGCAGACAGATAGACAGACAGATAGACAGACAGATAGACAGTCGGGAACGGGAACTTATATGACTACTTATATGAATTAAATGAGATGCTCCACACCAGGAGCTGGGCAATGCCGGGCCGGGTCAGACAGACAGACAGACAGACAGACAGACAGACAGACAGACAGACAGACAGACAGACAGACAGACAGACAGACAGACAGACAGACAGTCGGTAACGGGAACGAGAACTTATATGACTACTTATATGAATTAAATAAGATGCTCCCCACCAGGGTCTGGGCGAAGCCGGGCAGGGTCAGCTAGTCTTCTTATATATAAAAGGCAATCTCCGTCTGTATGTCCGTATGTCCTTTATGCGTTCGCGAACGGCCCATCCGATTGAGATGAAATTTTCTATACGTCTTCCTTTCATTCCAGCGCAGCCAACTGTGATATTTTTTAAGTGTGAAATCGGCTGCTTACCCAATATTATTTAATTTTCCATTTTTCATTATAATTTCATATATTTCAGGGGACTTAACTCTGTAAAAGCTATTTCAAGGGGCATAACTTTTCTGTATAACTTATAGTCATATTGTGGCATCGTTTTCAAAGATTTATAAACTCTTTGTCCATAGTTATGTACCGGCATATGAGTTATAATAAATAATGATACAATCTTTAAGGCATTTTCAAAGTTTTCATAAAAATAATGCATAATGCATAACATTGTAACTCATCTTTTTATGCTTAAAGAATAAATGAATAGTAGTACCTGAGCTCTATTTCCCAGTTTGAAGATTTTTATATTTTCTTTACAT
>JACEFZ010027959.1:410000-484632 GCA_014155875.1 Cepaea nemoralis | reverse complement strand
GGGTCTCTGAATCTGTAAAACAGATAAGAATAGGGTACTTTATAAGCGTTATAGACATGGATATTACAGATAATAGCTATGGATCTGACATGTACATTTCTGTTACACAGTTCATATATTTCTATCGATAATGGGTATGTGGACCCCGCAGTACACTTTCACCTTCCCCTACGACTACACATTACTACCTATATTATTACGGTATCACCATAGTGCTGTGTTCAAGGGTTCGAGTGCCAGCGCTATTCCATGTCGACCCAGCCTACAATACTATAGGAAGAAATTGCTTGTCTCTTCAGATATATGCGTCTAGCATCATATATCCTCTGTATTGTACTAGTATTGTTAGGTTATCCATACGTCTACTTAGGAGAAACACAACGAAAATGTGAAAGCTTATCAAAAAACCACTTACCGTTAGCGAGTTGTAACATTGTGAGCTGTTGCTGTTCACTGAGACCGTACTTCTATTCGACGAATGGCTGGTCGTCTTATACACGGTATTTGCTGACGTAGAATGACTCAGCAGAATATTGTCTGGACATATGGCACCGGATGCGACCCATCTTTGACCATTAGTCACGTGTTTCGGATGTATCCCATAAAGGCATGACGGATCGGCTACAGCGCCATCTTTGATCGGTTTTTAGTCCACGCTGGTTGTATCCTTACACATGTTGATCGAGTGCGACGCCATCTTTACCGGTTTAGTCACGTGTTTCGATTGTATACCTTAGACATATGACCGGAAGCATCGCCATCTTTGATCGGATGTATCGGTATGTTGTCAGTCCACTCTGAATCATCCTCCAGTTTTCCCCCAAAGAAATGTCTGAACACGTTCACGTTCGTTCACTCCGCCGACATAGCCCTGTGGTGAGTCACCCGATCGGTCACATTTAGCTGATGCTGATGATGATGATGATGATGATGATGATGATGATGATGATGATGATGGTGGTGGTGGTGGTGGTGGTGGTGGTGGTGATGGTGGTGATGGTGATGATGATGATGATGATGATGATGATGATGGTGATGGTGGTGGTGGTGGTGGTGATGGTGGTGGTGATAATGATGATGATGATGATGATGATGATGATGATTTTGTTCATGGTGGTGGGTGATGATATTGATGGTAATCCTGATTACAGACACTACAGACGATCATGGGTGCCGGTTGTTCAGAAAGACAACGGCAAGCTTGCCCAGGAAGCACGAATGTTGAGATTGACTGCGCTGTCCTGTAATTGATAGCACACACACACACACGCACGCATGTACATACACGCACGCACACACATGCACACACACCTACATGCGCGCACACATCACACACAACACACATGACTGACAATTGCAAACTTACCCCAGGAAAACTGAAGCTCTATAGAATGCTGAGGGTGACTGCTGATGGCGTGTAAATGCAATGCATTAAACCTTGACTGTCATCTGTAAAAGCAATTCAGACCGTTCAAAAAAAAAAGACACCACCAATCTTGCCCAGCAAACACGGCGCTCCACAGAATGCTGAGGTTGACTGTGATGTCCTGTAATTGATAGCACACCCCACGCACCGCACACACACACACACATTCATGTGTTATTAGTTGTTTGTTACAGTGCTTATTCATTGACAGGCTACAAGGTGAGAAATAGAGAGAGAGGACGAGAGAGATAGGGAGGGGCGAGAGAGAGAGAGAGAAAGAGATAAAGAGGGCGAGAGAAAGAGGATAGGGACAGAGAGAGGGAAGAGTGAAATAGATGCAAGGGAGAGAAAAAGAGAGAAAGATAGAGATAGAGAGAGCGAGAGAGATAGTGTGAGAGAGAGAGCAGAGAAAGAGATAGGGACAGAGAGAGTGAAGGAGAGAAGGTAGAGAGAGAGAGAGAGAAAACGAGAAGAGAGAGATGAGAGATAGAGAGAGAGAACAGAGAGGTATAGGGATAGAGAGAGGAGACAGCAGTTAGGGAGAGAAAAAGAGAGAATGATAGAGATAGTGAGAGATAGAGAGAGATTAAAGAAAAGAGAGGAATAGTGACGAGAGAGCGGTAGAGAGGGAGAAAGAGGTAGGGAGGGAGATACCGAGGGTGAGAGAGAGAGCTAGAGAGGTAGAGGTAGAAGGAGAGAAGGAGATAGAATGAGAGAGAGTGAGAGAGGAGGTAGAGGGAGAAAAAAGAGAGAATGATAGAGATAGTAGAGAGAGAATAGAGAAAGCGAGAGAGAGGAAGAGTGACGAGGAGAGGGAGAGAGAGGAAGAGAGAGAGAGAGAGAGAGAGAGAGAGATAGAGAGAGAGAGAGAGAGAGAGAGAGAGAGAGAGAGAGAGAGAGAGAGATTTACAGCAAATAGAAATAGCATATTTGCACTGAATTCTTGTATGCATGACCACTGCATATTTGACCACAGCTCGCCTAGTCGTCAATGGTAATTACCTTCAGGTTCTTATCTAGCGGTTATCAGTAACCGCTGGCCGCGGCTATTGTCATATCGCTCGGCTCGTGGTCGGTGAAGCGTTATGGTTGAGTGGTATCGGAAAATCTTGTACGGCCGTCGCTGACTAGCCATTGTATTTTTCTCGCGGGTGTGCTCGGTGAAGCGTCACTGGTTGCTTGTGGGCGCAGGTAAAGATTGGCGGTCAGGGGAAGCTTAGTGTGTAGAAGGGGGTACAATTCTGGTTGAGTCAAGGGACCGATTACTCTCCCCTTGTCGTAATTTTATAATTAAGGGGTATAACTGTGGGGTTTAATAATATTACATATTTTAATGTATATCTTGATACTCTATGGTTTAAATTAATGGAGACTCGTAGATTTTTATTGACGTACCTATTCTCCAATATACATACAAGAATTTTGGTGATTAATTAAGTTTTTAGGTTTAATTTGTAAATAAATTTCTTTGTCTAGTATATATTTTAAGCCAAGATTTTCACCATGCGCGTAATGTTGATGCATGGGTACGGAAACATGTCGAAGCGTGCAAAAGTTTATTCATGCAATCCAACAGTGGATCCTCGGGTTCGCTCGAGAGATGAAATAAATCATTTTCTGTCATACTGACTTCGATCTCCTCATCGAAGGGGATCGATATGGACTGGGGTTCCGATCACACTGCACCCACCCCACACACACACCTACACACTGGACTCGACCCGTCCCCGACTAGTTGGTCTACTTTATATAAGTATCCACATGCAGGGGGCTTACCTCGCGTCGTCTTTGAATGGTTCGAGCGTCGGGGAAGCGAGGCGTCGGAGGAGGTACCTGTGGGCGGTCGTGGTCGGTAGGGAGTACCCCGGGACCGGAAGTAGTCACCACGACAACCGGAAGTAGTCACCAAAACCAAGAAAAACACCCGCCAAGTTCAAAATATCTGTGTCACTTGTGGTCCGTGTTTTGTGACGAAACAAGATGGCCGGATAACCCGTAAAGAACGATTTATCGGGGGTTTGAAACCCCATTTAGGGTGTAAATACAACGTGACATACTACTTACGTACATTCAACATTATTTATGTCGCGGAAGCCTGGACGTTGAACAAGCAACTAGAAAGTTGAATAGATGCCTTGGAGATGTGGATATACATGTGAATACGTCATAGTTCATGAAAACAGAAACAATCAAATACAGAGGTTCTATAAACAACACTGGGAATGAAAAGAGAATTGATGAAAGAAATAAAAAAAAGCAAGTGAAATATTAAAGACATAACACTCTTATAAAAACCATAGTGGAGGACAAGGTTGAGGGCAAGCGAGCACGACGTAGACAACGATACAAGTGGGAAGATATCACCAAGAGATGGGACGAACATCATTCTGACAGAATGTACAGTCAGTTCGAGAGACAGGCGGTAACCTTCATTGTAGAGACTGCACCTGATTGACTGATTTAAGAAATGTCTTGAAGCCACGGCAATGTGGTTTTACAGAAAAAATAGTAAAATACAAATCACTGTCAACATAAAATCTAAATCTTTGATAACATTAATTTTTCTGTTAACATTTGTGTTGCCATGAGGAGAGATATCCTCGCAGTGTTTGCTGATACAATTAATTAATGAGGTAGAGATAAGGGAAGGAAGGCATCAGGGGAACATTCTAGACAATCGTGCCTGAAAGTATTTGCAAATGAATTGAGAAATACTGCTAGAGAGCTGCAGCTGTGGAGTGGTTGGATAGCCCATGCCAGCTGGCAAGGAATTTTGTGATTATTTATAGTGATATTCAGTCAATCATAGAATATCAGAATACAAAACAGGATGACATTGAGAACAATACCTGAATTATAACCATAGTTGTTAAAGCAAGTTAAAGAGGAACGGATCTTGAACGCCTAAACTAACGAAAGAACGAACAAAAGGACAAACATTAGATAAAATTTCATTATAGACTAACTACACACACCAAATTATATATATATATATATATAGATATATATATATATATATATATATATATATATATATATATATATATATATATATATATATATATAAATGTTTTAAAGACCTCTTAGTCCCACTATGTGCTTTTCGGCCATTATGGTCCACCAAGGCCTGTCTGTCAGTGTTAGTGGACAGTGATTTGGTGATTAGAGTTTGCCGTTTGGATGACAGTCTCTGCACGCTGGCCAGATCAATATGCACTTTGATCTTCGCCAAAAGGTGCAAGATCAAGTATATATACTACACTTTGATCTTAGCCAAAGAATGGACAGCAGATATTCATTTAGAGAAAAAAAGGTTTAATTCTCATTTCCCATAAATCACTCGAAATTGGACGTGTTTCGTGACAAATACAGAATAAAAACTTAAGATTACTTTACCTTTACACACACACGCGCGCGCGCACGCACACATGCACGCACATACACGCATACACACAAACACACACATGACGAAATACTAACATGCCCCTCTTAAGCAAGAATGTAAAGGAAAACTGTAAGGCGATAATGAACCACTTTTTAATCATATTTTCCAACAGAAACTTCTTCTATAGCTTTAATGATAACTCTTATAATTTTCATTGGCTAAATAGTTTGCAGAATTGTGGTTCATTCTCTTTAATTAATTGACAAACATATTTCTAGACTCCTCGTTTAAAGATAAAGCTTGAAACGTTTTTACCCTTTTACTCCTCAGAATTAATGTCAGTTGCAGGTTACTCAATCCTGTAGGACTCGCGGTAAGAGTGATAACTAGCACGCTTGTCTGCCACTCGGGTGGTCATGTGTTCGAATCTCAGTCGAGACCAATTTTGTTTGACTGGCTTTCGCTCCCGGACCCACCCAGTCTAAAATGGGTGCCATTAGATGTCCCGAGAAGTGACAGAAGATGGCGTGACATTGACCACATCACCCATCGACTGCTGATTGGTTAATTACAATTATGGGGATGACACCACATGAGCTCCTGGATCTTCGCAGCCTAAAATAGATCACGAAATATGTCTTGAGAAATAAAGACGGTCAACGCGCAGTGAGCGCAGATCTGTCACAGTCATTACTGCCAATATGGTACCTTGCGGTATAAGGCAGGGGGATCTTTGAACCTGAGGAATTAAAGCCGCCTGGCTAGTGCAGTCGCCGCGAATTGTACAGGTTAGGATTTTCTTTTGCCCCCGACAGAAGAAAATCCCACACCTTACCGAGGATTCGAACACGGGTCTCCCGGCGTTCTAGCCACTCGGCCAACCGCTCCTCTGAGCGCAGATCGGTCTACACAAATATGTTCTATCATTGTATACCCATGGCACCACAAGTTGTGTAAAACATTCCTTTACTTACTTACTTACTTCACCATGTACCATACGCCTGGAGGTGGGTTATAGGCTTTTTCTTATTTAAGTCCGTTCTGTGGCCAGCAACTGGCCAAACTTTGATCAATCACTCATTGCTTGACAGAACCACTTTGAGTTGTCCACTCTCTTCCCGGAGACGCTGTGACATTGTTGTTAATGCGCTTGCTTACCAAGACAGTGATCTGAGTGCAATGTCCAGCAGTGGCAGGTTTTTCCCCCAAGATCAGTATTGCTGAAACAACGTTATATATATTCTCAAGACGTTATTAGAAAAAGCTATAGAAGTAAAAACAGATCTGTACTTATGCTCCATAGACTACACAAAAGCATTTGACAATATGAAACATGACGAAATAATAAAATTACTTAAGCAAATGAACATTGACGGCACAGATCAGCAAATAATAAAGAACATATATTGGCAGAAAACATCAGACATAGGAATCCACCCCTGGTAGGAATCTTTCAGGTATAAAGAAAAGCGCCATACAAGGTTGTGTAATGTCTCCTGATTTTTTCTCATTGTACATTGAACATATAATTGAGATCTACAGAACATATGTCAGGAATCCTTGTTGGTGGACTATATATACAGTAACTTACGTTATGCTGACGACGCCGTCTTGATAGCAACAAACCAGAAGGAACTACAGGAAATGATAGATACAGTAGTTGTAGAAAGTGAAATAAATGGCCTTAGTTTGAATAATAGAAAGACAGAAGTCATGGTGATATCACAGAAACAGATTTTGTCTATATGTGCAATTAAAGTAAATGACTTTATTCGGTGGCAAGTGCAGAAATTCAGATATCTAGGCACATGGATAATATTAGATGAAAGATGCATCACTTAGATAAAGAACAGAATGGGACAAACAAAAACTGCATTAGATCAAATTAAGAATGTTTTGTGCAATAAGTCATTGTCCTTGAAAGTTAGAAAAAGAGTTCTTACATATTACATAGAACCGTCACGGTCGCGAATTTTGGACAATTAATAAATAGGCAAAAAACAAAACAAAAATCAATGGAAGCTTTGGAGATGTAGTGTTATAGAAGAATGCTGAAAATTAATTGTACAGCCAAAATAAGCAATCTGGAAGAGAATGCTGAAAATTAATTGTACAGCCAAAATAAGCAAATCTGGAAGTTTTGAAGGAAGCTGAGTCTAGAAGAAAACTTATCACAAACATCAGAAAGAATCAGTCATCATTTTGGCCACATTATGAGAAGACAAAAACTGGAACATGATGTGACAACCGGAAAGATTTGCGGCAAGAGAGATATAGGAAGAAAGCGTGAGAAGATTCTTGACAGCCTTGAGTCATGGCACGAAAGGGAGTCAACACACGAATTGATCCAGGCCGTCAGAGATTGCAATTTGGGGAGAGGCATGATCGTCGACGCCAGCGGGCAAGGCACTGGATGATGAGATGATGAATGATGATGTGATGATGATGATGATGATGATGATGATGATGATGATGATGATGATGATGATGATGGCGCCGTGGATAAAGACAACCACAATATAGATACGAGACAATTTTCAGTATTTTCTAGAAATTGTCAGGAAAGTGACGAGGACTGTAATTTGTCATCCTATATCATGATGTGAAGCCTAGAATATTTGAAGGCCTAACACTTGACATCCTTACTGTGGTATCTGTCCGGGGCTTCCTTAACCTCTCCTTCAGTCCAAGACGGTAATTATTTTCGCCCACTCTGTCCTAAACAAAAGCTGCATTTAAGAAGATGAGTATCTTACATAATTAATCAGTTATTAAATGTCAGAAAGAGAGTAAAATGTCATATGAGACTTGTATCTCTATATCGCACTGAATATTGGATTGTGAAGGGGTGGGGTGGGAGTGGGTGTGTGTGTGTGTGGTGTGTGTGTACAGGAAACATTTGGAAATAGCAGAGATGTGTTTTCTGTGATGAATGTTGCAAATACGTTGGACAGTCAGCGCAACTAACGATTGCTTGGAGGAAATTGAAAGTGGATCATTTTACGCAACTTTAAAAAATAGGCAAATAGTTTTCCCACACAGATTTGGTCATACAGTGAGAATAGAAGCGTTGGAGAACGCCGGGTCGATGAGGGTGGTCTGCTATAGAAAAGGTAGAGGAAGATCGACAGCATTTATGCCCGATGGACTAAGACGATGGCATGAAGATATAGATACATTAACTAATTCAGTGTCGGAGGATAATATAAAGCTAAATATGACCTGCCATATGGACAGAAGGACGGTAGGGGTAAACCCTATTAAAGGAGATGTAAGACGCCTCCTTCCCTCCGCTAGCCTTAGGGCACCGTTGGGCAGGTGGAGTACCCGTTTAGCTCCCTCATTAGGGTTACGTGAAGCCATGGAAGCAGGTGGTGGATGGAGTGTGAGAGCAGCCGACAGATTGTTGTTGGTTATGGTCTGCACTCTGCGGCGATAGGCAGATGATCTCATCAGTAGAGACAATGGCTATGGCCACCGGCTAGTACAGCCACTGCCCAGAAGGAAAGCATGGCAAACTACCTTCTGCAAAGCTTGCCAAGAACCTAAACAACCATGTAATCTTAGCACAGCAAAAACAAGGATAGTGTATACAGACAGAACTACTATGGAGAAAGAAATATATGTTAATGAGGAAAAATTGGAGGTGGTGGGCACTTCTGAATACCTTGGGTCATTGATACCAAAAATGGTGACACAATGATAGAACTTAAAAGGCGATAGTCTATTGTTCTTCAAGACTAAAACAACTGAATAAATTATGGAGTGAGACAGCATGAACTACAAAAATTAGATTTTTAAGAGCATGAATCTTTCCCATTGCAAACCAAACGCATGTGAGAACATGGACACTTACTAACAAGCTGAGCAGGCAGCATAGATGCCTTTGAATAGTAAATAGTTATAGACGAGTTCTAATGAATAATCTTGCGTACAGAAAAGAACAAATGCATCAGATACTGACAGAGGCTGAATATTGAAGAATGGTTGGCTACTTAAAACGTTTGAATAATGAAAAATTGAAATAGTTTGGTCCACTTGAAACAGTCACTGAAAGTTTGGAGAGGACAACAAATGGAGCGGGTATATGCCGGGAAGAGAGTAAGAGGAGGCCAAAGAGAAGATGGGTGCAGGATGTGGCGGATGATCTCCAGATGGGTGTATCGGACGCGGGACATCTTGCTTATGATCGAGAGGTTTTCCGGAAGGTTGTTATGGGAGCGAGGTTCTGCAAAAGGACATGCTACTGAATGAATGAATGAATGAATGAGTGTCACATCGTGTTTTTGTTTCGTTTCGTAATGCTTCCGCAGTGTTAGCGCAGTGTTCATTTGATTGTGTGCCGTGTTCTGGTCCAATATCTTGCTGTTTGTCACCGACTCAGTTAATAGACCTGATCCACAACAGCAAGGTCCCGAGATCTGTGGAGGGACGACAACGTCTGCACTACACCACAGGCACATGATAAGGACGATTCTGTCCTAGCTATTACTATGCTACACATGTTTTAATCATAATTGCAAATTATACTTTTGTACGCCCAGGCAGCGATTGCTACCAAATTTCTCACAAACAATCATACAACAGTCTGGAACAGGGTAAGTTAAATCAATAATCGCAAAAGACAGTACACATGCATGTAAATGCTTTCTCAACACGTGACTGTCATGTGATAATATCAGTTTGACTTTCACCTTGACAGCGCCTCATCAGCATATTTAACAAAACGCGTCATGTTAGTAAAGTGACACAGGCACAGTTGTTTCGTGCCGGCGCCAGATTCGAACCGGGGTATTGGCAGGGCTGAGATACCGGCTGTTGACCAAATATTGACCCGTGTGTTTCCTGAGGAATGTCCCAAGTTTGATGCGTTTGATATCCGGGAGGAGACTGGGCTGAATCCTGGAGACTTTTGCAGGCGGGACAGTAGAAGAGGTTTCAGCCACTGAGGATATAGGGGGAAGAAAACACATTAGTCACTGCAATAGTATGGTATTTTACTGATTCCGCAAGTGGTATTCAATATAGACATAATGCTGCCCCACAAGGCAGTTTTCTTTAATGATAGATTTTATAGAACGGCAGTATCCCCCTCTCTCTATTTCTCTCTCTCTCTCTCTGTGCGCTCGCTCGCTTTGAACTCAAGCGTAGTCCCCCATGTGCTAACTACTTCTAGTGTACGGACTGAGTTTTGCATGTAGATTAGCTTTCCCTACTACCAGTATTCATTGCCCTCCTGTTTCAGAGGTACTTGTATTTACGTCCCCAAGGCAAGGACAAGAAGTCAGCCTTTCAGTCCAACTAACCGTGTAGGGATTCAACCCACTATCTCAGAATTAGCACACCGGGTGTTTAAAACGTGCGCCTTTCTTTCTGAAGTATCTAAGTTCAAAAAGCCCGTAATGGCCCTTGACCAACTTGTAAATGTTGCACAGTTGAGTCAGGAATAAAATTAGTGGAACTGCTGCTACAGCTGTGGACATATAAATAATATCAAAGAACACGAAGTAAACAATGCAGCCTTACAGAACCTAATTACGGAAAAACAAAGGACGTTGCTACGAGTAGCTTCATCAGCAAACAACAACAACAACAACAACAACAACAACAACAACAACAACAACACAACAACAACAACACAAACAACAATACGAAGCACAACATATAAACATTCAAGCATAATAACAGAATGAGAAGACGGAAAGATGGTGATTGAGAACAGTATGAAAAACAAATGTGTACTTGTCTTAGAATTCAGGCTGTGAAACTAGCACGAATCTTTAGATATACATGAATACTCTTGGATCTAGTCGATAATATAACATTCCCTATACAGCCTGGGATTCTGAGGAAGTGCACATTTTTTTTCACTGTTTGTTTAATATTCTTTTCATTGCTCTAATTTATTTATTATAAATCTTCTCATTCGGTTATTATGATGTAATGTAGCCACAATAATATCTGTCCGTGTTGTGTTCTGTGCATTTGGTGCTAATGAAGACTAGTCGCCGCAACGTCATTTTGTTCGTAATTGTGTTGTGTAAAGCTGCATACTTCGTGTTATTTGATATGTTGTCACAAGAACCACGCCTGTCTCCAAATGTTTACTGTCATTTGTTTGCTGATGTGTACTATAGGCTCTCAATAAGCTGAGCCTCTGTGTTTATATGCCCAGTCTCCCTCTCATTCTCTCTCTCTCTCTCTCCTCTCTCTCTCTCTCTCTCTCTCTCTCTCTCTCTCTCTCTCTCTCTCTCTCTCTCTCTCTCTCTCTCTCTCTCTCTGGCTTCTGTTGACACAGCCATAGCGTGTTAATTAACTTGTACACCTGCAGATGTCAGTACCTCAGAACTGGTTTTCTTCTCTACCCACCACATCGTGGGCACATTTATATCTACGTCAAGATTCGTTACTGCCAAAATATCATGGGCACATTCATATCTACGCCAAGATTCTACTCAAAACCCAGATTACCACTGCCTGTAGTTTCTCATCGCCCGCTCCGGTGCGAAGAGGTTACGGACGCAGTTCGTAATCCTGCATACCACGTTCGAAACACAGCTGCGTGCGATTGCCAGCAGACTGCCTTGCGTTGGGTTTTATGAAATGGTATGGATGCCGGTCGTACAGAAAGCAATGGCACACATTCTGAACGTAAACTGTCCAGGAATCACAAACAGCCAAAACATTTTGTGACTGCTACATCCTGTAAAGGATGTGCAACTAATCAGCTTCTTTCGAATGTCTTACTCAACGTTCAGGATCTGGCTTTCATACAGAGAACACATGCTCTGATATAATTGTTATGTATAGTGGTAATCATACAGCGGTAGCGCCAGCGTTGACTGTATCGCTGATGACCTTACGCTCGACAATGGACAGGAGCGCTTTCAGACGCCTGTGTCCAATCCTGACTCTCTAACTGGTTCCTGCGGTGAGAGACAGACTGAACACCGAATCCTCGCGCACTCAGGACTACAAATGTGATAGTGCTAACTCTTCACATACGCACAAAATGTGATGGTCGTTACACTTCACATACCACAACAAATGTGATGGTGTTAATACTCACATACCCACAAAATGTGAGAGTGTTAATCTTCACATACGCAGGTTTCAGCTACAGGACTGTATTTACAAAACTATATTTGTTAAACACCAGCGCTGTGGATAAGAGGAGGAAAGGCGACACGCAGTTCATCAGTGCCCCAAATGTGCTTGAGTACTACAGTTTATGTGTCACCATCCTAGCCGTGTCGACTAGAGCACACGTTAATTTTTTAAAATCCGCCTCGATGGCGATTCGAACACATAACCACTGGTTGAAGTGCGATTGCGTGCAAGCTATTGTGTCTGGGGTCGGGAAAGAAGCGACGCGTGCAAGATATTTTCTGCCGCGATGCCCTCCTCCCCCAAACCCCTTGTGAAATATACTTAGTCGAGGTAACAATGAATATGATGTCTGAAGGAATCCAAACAATCATATATATGTAAGTAGTAATAGACAAACATATAATAGAGTGGCTAAGTCACTTTTTTTATTAAAAATACTAGAAACACAGATATGGGATAGATACATTAGAACGACAAAGGCTTAGCCTAGCAAATAATTCAATAACTGATGACAATTATGACATCAGATGGGAGATGAAGGACATAGATTAAGAGCAGAATATAGCGAAGCAAAGTGACACTGTCAGAAGACGAAGATGAAAAGTATCTTTTGTAAAAAGTCACACTCTCTGAATGTCAGGACAAAAGTAGTGAATGTTATATATAACCTGCTCTCTTCTTGCTGTGAGTTGTGGAAGGACGAACGAACCAAATCGAGAACTTGGATGCAACGGGGATATGGTTTCTGAGACAAATATTGCTAACACCTGGACTAGCAGAGTAACGAGACAACTAGGGTATATGGAGAGTCTAATGGAAAGTTGAGCGGCATATACAAATATAACAAAGCGAGAACACGTTTTCTTTGGGGACGTAATGAGGAAAAGAGGTCCTGAAAACATCGTAATGACTGGCAAAGATCAGTGCTAGAAAATGGCAAGAGACAGATCGGGAGAATGATGCTGGATGACTAGGCGTATCGAGAGTGTCATCAACAGAATGACTCGAGCACCAAGGAGTGAGATCTGTGGAGATTACATGAGCGTCTAGCTCCATTGGCAGGTACGAGATGATGATACGTCCTCACTTTACAGCATATACACACATGAAATTAGCCTAATGCTATGAGAACGCGGATAAAAATACTACCAGCGCACAGGATGTGTAGGCCGTTAGTAGCTAGGACTATTGACGCAGCTGTGAAATCTCTCATACTACTGGAACACTAAGTTATTAGGCGTCTGAGACAAACTTGATATCTGTTGAATGAGAAAATATTTTATATAAATATTGTGCTGTTGCTTTGCTGATCGGCAGCTTCTGCAGCTGCTGTCTTATTACATTCGTATTAGTGTTACCTTTCCTCATGGGTAAACTAGGCAGGCCGAGAGAGGATGTGCTGCATGGAACCACATGGTCTCTAATGCAGGCCCAGGCTTTGTGTATGGAGGTTATAACTCCATGTTTGCAACTACCGTCTCTATCAGACGGCAGGCATGTAGCAGGTAACCAGTTGTATACAGGGTCTCGTATTCGCATGGCTTTTCTGGTGCCTGTATGTATGTACTGTTTGTCATTTCCGGTTTTATCTGCTCAGTTTCTAGGGGCAGTTCACATAATGCGCCCAAGCTTGTTTGCTGGTTGTATCACAATGTAGTTAGTACACGCTGCTAGTCCTATAATCCTTAATGGCTCCATGCTGTTCACTGTTTGTAGGTCCTATGTTGATTGTCTAGTCTTTGTGTGTCCTTTGGTGTTGTTGCAAAGTTTCTTTTCTGAGTTTGTCGTTTGTAAGAATTCCTACTAGTCTGAAGTGTCTATTATCAAGCGAAGTTCCATTATCAGCTTGTCTGCTTTATCTGCTTCGTTTTCTGTATGGTTCAGTATATGCCGTAGTTCTCCTGCTCGCGTAGGTCTATGCTCTGTAGTTCATTGATCGTGTCTTTCAGCTTGAACGAGAGGTTTAACCCGCTGATGCTTAAACTGTGACGGCTGCCAGCGGACGTTATGCTCATTCCACAGACCCTGTCACTGAACTTATATGTGACTATCGTCCTTGACTGGAGAGTAATTGCAGTACTCAGAAACCGAGAGGGTTCGCCTGATGCGTACGTAGTACGAGTATAGGAAAGCTAAACCTCCACAATCTATCTAGTAAAGCTACCCTACATCGAGCAATCTAGAGCAGCGCTCTAGTAGCAGAAGTACTACTACCAGTAGTATCGCGTATCTAGGCTACACCATAGTTCACAAGCGAGCGAAGTACATAGAAAATTAGAACTGAATTATTGTTTAAAGGGCTCCTCTCACATCTTGTGTTGATGCCGTGTTCGTAGGTGTAACCCATACGATTGCTCGTCCTTTGCTGGGGACGTAAATTACAAGCTCCTTTGAAGTCGGAGTGGCTTCGCCTGATGACGAGTTACTAATGATAGGGAACAGCTATCCACACGCACGAAATCGAGTCAGTGGACGAGAAATAGTATGGACTACGCTTGAGTCCAAGGCGACCCGTGAACGAAACTATCTGTGTTGCCTGTCAGCTCTCAATAGTCATAGTACCTTCGGCGAACTGACGTCAACCTCTGTGTAGACTGTTCATGAAGGGTTGCGTGTTTGCAGCTAATATGTTCTATGAATAAGTTAGCCAGTATCACGCACTCGTTCCTTTGTCGTGTCATTTACGACATGCATGATGGCTTACATGGTTTACGCTTCTCTGCTTCCCTATGAGCCCCGGTAATTACACAGGCTTGGCTTGATTACGTGAAGGATCGTCTCTGCCCTCGGATGTTACAAGCGTTGGGGTGACATCGGGTATTAGTGTGACCAGGAACGCAGCACACCAAGTGCACGAGCAGATCGCGCTCAATCATACATGGAACTGGCACAGTTAGTCACTGTACGCTTGAGTGATTTACTACAGGTTGAGATCGGTGCACCCATGACGAGTCCGAGTGCACGAAAGCTCGTCAATTCACCATGGGACTGGCAACAGTTAGTCACTGTACGCTGAGAGATTTACTCACGTGAGATCGTGCACCCATGGACGTATGCCGAGTGCAAGATGATATTCTGAGCTGACCGAGCTGAGTTTTTCTACGAAGTTTTCCCTTCCACAGGTCATATTATGATAATCGCTAAGTGCACGACCCCACGCCACCAGTAAAGATACAAAACGTGGGATCCACCTCCCGCTTTCCAAGAATCTCAGACTCTGAAGCATTTTGTTAGAATACCTGTACTGCTATAATGTGCACAGACGAGAATCTTTTAGAATATGTATTTGAATGAGCTCTTATTAACTCGTCTCAACATGCATGGACATTTAATGTGGTATTGAGCAATTTGTCTAACCGTGTAACATATGTCGATGTTAGTGATCTGAGATTTAGATTACCAATTTGCCCAGCCGTGTTGATTTTTGATTATGATATTTCATTTTACTATCGTCTACTGCCTATAGTATATGACGGTGAGGACATAGCTGATGGATTATGCCACCTGCTAATGCTTAATATGCACCGTCGCGAACTGTACAGGTTAGAGTTTCCTTTTTGCGAAGGTAAAATCACACATGACACGCGTTAAAATATTGTGGAACTCCACATCATATGTATAGTTTTTTATTTCCTGGTGTACGCTCGTTTCTATCCATGGGTCAACTCAGGCAAGCCCCGCGGGCCGCATCAGCCGGCGTACATCATATCCAGACCCGATGAGCCGGTCTAAACCGACGTACAATCATATGTCGGTCGGGGCCCAGGAGTAGAGAATTTAGCGCAAAAATATTTCCTATGGCCACGTATATAGTGCAATCAAATCCCGAATTAGCAGCCTTGCCATGATAGGCATAGGCTACATGAGAGCGTTCCTCGATTCGATCCGAACTAAGCGAAAATAAGTTGTGGCTAAGTGTGAGTGATGTTCGTCGTTATAGTGAGCTTGCCACGTTCAGTTGCCTCGTTTGGATAATTGCCGCATACGATGAATAGTAGTGCCTGTTCCGGATATTACATCACCTTTTCCCGCTACGGCTAACCTGACTATCGATCAGCGTCATGTCGTAGACGCACAATCTTTTGTAAATCAAAGCTAGCCCCTTAAAATACCCGAGAGAAATGTTGATTCTGAAACAGCGCCTTTATCAAAACCGCGTGGTGGCTGATATATTGCTTTATGATATGGGCGGTGAACCTGTGCGTCTAATTTATGAGATAATGAGCTGCGTATGTGATCACAGAATATAATCTAAGACGGCACTACGAGACTAAACATCAAGACAGGTTAAACAGCATGAATGCAGAGCAGAAGCTACAGAAGGTAGAAGAATTGAAGAAGCATCTAATATCACTGCAGATGTTTTTCACCAAAGCAAAATCACAAACTGAAGCTGCTGTGAAAGCAAGTTGTATGTGGTGGAGGAGATCACAAAATCAGGCCAACTATTTACAGGAGAGTTTCTGAAGCGCTGCATGATGGGAAAGTGTGTGACGTCTTGTGTTTAGACAAAAACAGATGTTTGCAAAAGTAAGCATTAGCAGAAATACGTTGTTTATCGGGTTTGTGAGATGGCCACTGATGTTGAAAACACAGCTGATCGAAAAAGGCAAAGACTTTGTTGAATTCTCCCCTTTATCGATGAAAGTAATGACGCGACTAACACTGCACAGCTCCTTTGTCTGTTTTAATTTATATAATGTTTAAAAAAGGTTTAACTTTCGGCTTATTGATGTTTATCCTTTTCGACCCGCAACCTACGTGTGATTTGAGGTTTTGGCCCGCTGACCGATTGAGTGTGACACCCTGACGTAGTGGTAACGCAGCGCGCGAGAATCGGAAGCTGTTCTCGCCGCGTTGGTAACTTACGTGATAAGTGAGCCGGCCGCTCAGAAAGCAATGGCAAACCTACTGAGCGTAATCTTGCCAAAAAATCAACGACAGCGGTAAAATGCTGGTGTTGACAGCGATGTCCTATTAAAGGATATGCGTAGCGCCATTGGTGTCAAAGTGTGGAATGCCTGCTACAGTCGTCTTCTAACTCGGTTGCCACGTAATGGTTATTTGAGGGCCTATGCTGAATTCACATGGTTCCTAAAATGTTTATTTTGTTTTGGTGTAGAGGGAGGATCACCTTATTTCCACACGGATATCTCCATAATTCAGGAGACTTCCTCCCACATACCGCACAATCAAAATATAAACTATACTAGCATGGTTTCTAGATTCCAAGCAAAAAACTTGTTTACCGTGACATCTATGTTTTAGAGGACTAAACCATAACATATATTTATTAACACAACCTCGCGTATAACAGGACAGGCTGGTACGAAAGAGTTCGTACTCCGTACCGAAATTCTGTTTGGTGTGGTCTAGAGGAGACTGAGAGCACTTATGTGGGACATTCCATTGTTATAGTATAGTGATCCAAACACCAACAAATATAAACGTATTATGTACATAATCCATCTAATTCAAGTATTCTCTGGTGCGATCGCGCTTCTATCTCTTTCTTTCTTGAACTTCATTCATAATCTTGTAATTAAGTAAAACCATATTCGCTTTGCATAGTTCCTCTGTGTATCGTGCCCTTCATCTGCAAGGGCCTTAGCTCTCTACTCAGTGCTATCTGTCAGAATCTTCTACGATCCTTGGGCTGCTGGTTGCATTTAACTTATGACGACTTTTCTTTCGAAGGTGAATACTCAGTATCTTGCCGCTACCATGGAGTAAGGAGCGAGACTGCGTCCGAGTCCGTACGCTGGATAGATTGCCATATTCTCCTTCGGGAGATCGGGGGTTCGATGCTCGGAAAACGTGGATATTTTTTATGGCGGGGGGTAAAAAATGAAAACCCAAATATGCCACCAGGTTCGCGGCCGGCGAATGCGCTAGCAGGCCGGCCTTCGTTAATGTCCTCAGCTCAAGACCCCCCCCCCCCCCCCCCCCCCCCCCCCCCCCCCCCCCCCCCCCCCCCCCCCCACCCCCCCCCACCCCCCCCCCCCCCCCCCCCCCCCCCCCCCCCCCCCCCCCCCCCCCCCCCCCCCCCCCCCCCCCCCCCCCCCCCCCCCCCCCCCCCCCCCCCCCACCCCCCCCCCCACCCCCCCCCCCCCCCCCCTCCCCCCCCCCCCCCCCCCCCCCCCCCCCCCCCCCCCCCCCCCCCCCACCCCCCCCCACCCCCCCCCCACCCCCACCCCCCCCCCCCCCCCCCCCCCCCCTACCCCCCCACCCCACCCCCCCCCCCCCCCCCCCCCCCCCCCCCCCCTCCCCCCCCCCCCCACCCCCCACCCCCCCCCCCCCCCCCCCCCCCCCCCCCCCCCCTCCCCCCCCCCCCCCCCCCCCCCCCCCCCCCCCCCCCCCCCCTCCCCCCCCCCCCCCCCCCCCAAACCCCGCCATCCACGCAAGGTCATATAGGCAGTAAATGACAGTTTAACAGATACCAACATGGACAGTGCACCGTTTGTCTTCCACGCTGAATAGTTAAGGTTTACCACAATTTTCTTTCTGTAGTCTCGATCACCTCCAAGTTCGAGTCTGTTGCCCTGTAGTGTTCTCGAACAACTTTAGCTTCATGAGTTGTCGGATGGGCAGGCTTTGACATATATTTCTGGCTCAGCTTTTCTGCTTTGAGAGGTGTAGCTCGTGATTCCCTCCATGAGGTCGGCACGTCGGGAATTGAACTGCCTGCCCTTTTTCTTTTGGTCTGGAAAGGGCCTTGTTAGGACTTCATTCTCCTCGTCTGCAGTCTCTCGGTTGTCTGCTGCTGTTGATGGTCTTATGTGCAGACATATATTAAAGATGATTTATTTTAAAAATGTACTAGCAAGCTGTTTCGGTGATCAGGCAGTTTTTACACACACTATCTTGGTCGTTGGTGTGTGTAAATGGATTTTGTATCAATTTATTTACATTGTTGCTTCTGCTACCACCACCACGGAGCAAAGGCCCGCACACCAATTCTCGCCAAGCCTTTTGTAGACTTGCTTATGATGGTCTAGGTGACTTGTTGCAGCTTACGTTTTCTTACTGGGTGATGTAGGCACGTCTCCGCCAAGCCGTTGTCAAACAACGTCCATTACACACGTCATATGTAGGTTCTCTCACCTTCGACGTCCCTTACAACGTGCATTATAGGTTCTCTCCCCTACAACGTCCCTTACAACGTGCATTGTAGGTTCTCTCCCCTACGACGTCCCTTACAACGTGCATTGTAGGTTCTCTCCCCTACAACGTCCCTTACAACGTGCATTGTAGGTTCTCTCCTCTACAACGTCCCTTACAACGTGCATTGTAGGTTCTCTCTCCTACAACGTCCCTTACAACGTGCATTGTAGGTTCTACCTATACAACGGTCCTTACAACGTGCATGTAGGTCTCTCCCTACAACGTCAAATTTACATACGTGCATTGTAGCGTTTATCCTCTACAACGTCCCGTACAACGGCATTGAGGTTCTCTCTCCTACAAACGTCCCGTACAACGTGCATTGTAGGTTCTCCTCATCCGACAAACGTCCCTTAACAAAGTGCCGAGCATGGTAGGTCTCTCCCATACGACGTCCCTTACAACCGTGAATTGTAGGTTATCTCCCCTACAACGTCCCTTACAACGGGATTGTAGGTTCTCTCCTCTACAAACGTGTCCCTTACAACGTTGCATTGTAGGTTCTTCAACTACGGACGTCCCTTATACAACGGTGCATTGTAGTTTTCTCCCCCTACAACGTCCCTTACAAAGTTTTGCATGAGGTTCTACTCCCCTATCCCCCAGTGAAGCACAGCGTCTCAACCGTTCTATACATTAGATAAGAGAAGACGTTTTCCGGTTTGTCTTTTAATTGTAACTTACATTTCAAATTTCATATTTTGCTGTGAGAGATCTTTGTGTTGTTCATGAGGAAGATTAGTATAATCGAACGTACGATCGTGTGTCGTAGTATCAATCAGGTAGGGTGTATATGACCGCTGTCCACAGTGTTTGACAATATTGTCAGTCACGCGCCCCTCGCAGTCGGCAGTACCTTTGTAATAGTCAGGTAACAAATAGAGGTAATACAACACTTGCACCAGTGAGGAATATTTGCCAAAACGCGCACACTCTTTAAAATACACCAGTCTATAGTAGATATAGATATAGTACTATAGATAATCTATATATATATAGATAGATATATAAACCTAGATACTTATCTATCTATATATAGAGATATATATATATATTATATTTAAAAATAATATTAAAAATATATCATCATTGACTTTTCGACTGAGTGATGATTTACGCTTGCGTACCGTAAGGGAGTTGCGTGTTTCGTAAGGTCATGGCACACTGTGTCTGTTTATACTTCTCTCACTTTTTCGCAGGACTTACAGTACTGTTTATTTTCTTTTATTATATGCTATGTCTTTCGGCCCCTCATGTCGTGTATAGTAGGTTACGGTGTTACTATTCTTGCTTACTTAGTGGCCCCAGTAACTCACGAACGGGTACAATTTTACTACAGTGAAAGCTGTACATGAAATACACATTGTTTACCATAATTCCCTAGCATACCGAGTACGAGGGTTCGAAATCAGCCCCAGGGTATTGGAAACCTTGGGTTGATTCAGAGGGTTATGAGTGTCGTCGTGCAGAAAGCTTATGACAAACTATTGAAAGTAAAAATTGCCTAGTAAATCACCACCAGCCATAAAATGCTGGGGTTGATCGCGACTTCTGTAAAGGACGTGCAATTAACTTTTATAATTACTGTAACTATTCTCAGAATTACCACTGTAATCAAAACAATACATGGAGACATATTTAAACTAGGCTTGCAAATTAGTACAGATCATAAAACAAATGAATATATAAGAACAAACTCTCAACAAAATTAGTAACAAAATCTTACAGTCGTTATCTTTCAGAAAAAAATTATGCTTTTTAAAGACAGCGGCAAAGTGGTGTTCATCTTGTGATTCATAAAATTGACGGCAATTTATACAAGTTTAGGCCAGACAGGCGAAGAAGGGGAGGTAATGTCAACCGTGGGGACTGCCAACGCCATGGGCTTTCTGTTTCTGCCAATTGCTGAATATTCTGTTTGGCTGGATCGAAAATGTAGATCTTCACCCAGGCTTTGGAAATTTCAAATTGAATTACCATGAAACACGCAAAAAGAATCAATCTTTTGTAATTGGATTCAGTCGGGAAAATCACACGTTAAGCCCAGTAGGACCGAACAATTCCATGTCTAACGGTGAGATTACAGACATAAAAAATTTTCTTTCAGATTGTAGGATTGTTCAGTTGACGGTCAACCTAATGAAAACAAACAAACGAATAAAGAGCCACGTATGGTTTTAAGAAAACTACCAGTCATAAGTAGGGGAGAAATTAGAGAACACGATAGACAATACAGTTGATATTGGACTATACAATCCTCTTCTATCCAAATGCCAAGCTTATTCCTGGCAGCTTAACAAACCCAGGCGCGACGTGGTATAGACCAGGGGTTTTCAAACACCTTTTTTTTTGGTCCGTTTTCTGTTCTCCCCCAGTTAACCAGCGCGAGAGGTGTAGTAGACCAGCCAAGTGGTTTCTCAACCTTTTTGGTCCGTTCCCACCCCTTCACCATATTATTTAGGACGTCATTCCCCCCCTCACCATATTTTTAGGACATCATTCCCACCCCCCCCCTTACCATATTTTTAGAACGTCATCCCCCCCCCCTTTTTGTATTTCCTCCCTAAAAATTTCCCCCTGCCCCTACACAGTATACGTAATAATTGAAGCTAAATTCAATAGCACATACTAAAACAAGTCTAGACATGTACATAAAATGTGATTTGCGGGTCTACTTACGTTATAAAATGAATTTCAGAAGGGTGATGCGTACAGAAGCGTAAAGTATGAAAGGAAAATCAAGATAAAGTAATCGGTTCTTGTATTAACGCGATCTTGAAATAATCTTCATTCCCCCCCCCCCCCCTGGAAACCCCAAAATTCCCCCCTGGGGGAGGGGGGGGGGGAATTCCCCACCGGTTGAGAACCACTGGTATAGACAGAAGCAAGGGAATGAAGTGGTTCTCAAAAGTTTACTTTCTTTTGCTACTACTTTCGGAATCAACACACACTGTATTATACTCAATATGTTTCTATTAAGAGTTAGTATCTGTAAAGTAAAGTAAAGTAAAGTAAAGTAAAGTAAAGTAAAGTAAAGTAAAGTTAGTCTTTCCTCTTGAGCCTAAGTCGGCGCATAGAGCAGAAGTCATGGCTCTCCATGTCTAGCGGTTCGCTGCTACCTGTTGTAGATCTTGGATGTTCACTTGGTCGTTGAATGAGCCTTCTCTGATGATGGTTCAACGCAGGGTCTCTCTTGGTCTTCCCCGTTTTCTTTTCCCTACTGGTGACCATATGAGGGCTTGGTAGGGGAGTCTTGTCTTGTCCATTCTGAGTACATGGGATGTAGTTCCAACGGCGTTTTCTTATAAAATTGGATACAATATCTTGCTTAGTCTCTTGTCTTATTTGAGCGTTGGTTTTGAAATCTGTCCCACTGGATGTTTTAGATTCTTCTAAGACATTTGTTCTCAAAATTGTCTAATTTTTTTTTTTAAATCTAAAGCTACCGTTGATTTCCAACTCTCACATACATACGTTAACACTGAAATCACACAAGAATTGAAGATTTTAAGTTTCGTATGTTGGCTGAGTGACTTTGACTTCCAGATGTTTAACAGTTTATTGAAGGCATCAGATGCCAGTGAGATCTAGATATATTTCTGGTGATGAGTCCCCTGTAGATGTCATAGTAACTAACGTTCACGTAAAGTAAAGTAAGTTCACGTACACGTACAGGACCCTTTCCATGCCTTAAGCTGTATTGGGTATATGACTGGTAGCCACGTCCAGAGGGTGAATAAAAAACTTGGATTTGCAATATTTTCAAACACTGGACAGTCATTAAAAATACACTTTATAACTTTCATAGACCAACCGGCATTCGTTGGATGATGCGGTCAATATCACGCTGAGCGCCTTTACTTCTCTGACATTTTCTGGTACCATTTTAGGCTGGGTCAACTTGCAAGTCCAGGTCAATAAAGGAAAAAAAAAATCTCCATTTTATCTCCCGTTTTCTTCTTCACTTCGATAATTGACTTAAATAAAGTCCCATAACTGATTCAGCCGGCTCCCTGGCCGAGAAGTTAGCAGCTTCCTCCGTTAACCCCGAATACTCTCGTGGTTGACGTGAGCGCACAAGAATTAGAAGTGGTTCGAGTCGCGCCACTGACTTATGAGAGTATGGAGCCGGTCGATCAGAAAGTCGTGGCGTGCTGATGAGCGTAATCTAGCCTAGGAATCAACATACAGTTGAAAGATGCTGGTGTTGACCGCAATATCCTGAAACAGGATGGAAACGCGAAAAAAAACCAAAAACTGATTCACTGCCGAATGATAATATACCGCCACATGTGACCTCCCGTTTGAACAAATGGGAGATATATTGAAATACTAGGAGTCATCGTGATATTTGTTTTGTTTCGTGTATCTTCCGCAGTTTCATTTCGCAGGGAACGGAAATTTGATTAGAATACTTGTTGATTGTGTGCCATATTTGGTCCAAACCTAATGTTTTTTGGATACTAAATTAGTTAAGTACAGATTAGACTAAAGAAAAGAAAGAAAGCATGTGTCACTAGGTATTACTGTGATGATGGATGTTCTGTATCCATTTCTGCATCACTGATGATTTAGAGAGAGAGAGAGAGAGAGAGAGAGAGAGAGAGAGAGAGAGAGAGAGAGAGAGAGAGAGAGAGAGAGAGAGAGAGAGAGAGGAGGAAAAAAAAGTCAAAAGCACATACATCCTTGTGAGAGAGTGAGAGTGAGGGTAGGACAGAGAAAGTGAGAGAGCAAAAGAGAGACAGAGAGGGTGAGAGAGATGTCTTTAACCGTGTATCTGCCAATTTTTACTGAATCTGAAGGAACAATTTGTTTAACCCGGTATCTGTCGACGTTTACTAAATCTGAGATTTATATTAACAATTTGTCTAGCCGGGTATCTGTCGATGTTTACTGAATCTGAGATTTATATTAACAATTTGTCTAGCCGGGTATCTGTCGATGTTTACGGAATCTGAGATTTATATTAACAATTTGCCTAGCCGTGTACTTGTCGATGTTTACTGACCATAAAATCTGTTTGAACAGTTTGTCTCAACCATATACCCGTCAAGTGAAAATGGAAAATGGTGAAGAACAGTCTGGATTTGATGAAGGAAAATGTATAAATACTGCAATATACACATTAAGAACATCAACACAGATAGACATACAGAAAGACATATATTTGTGCTTTATAAATTATACCAAGGTATTTGAGAAAGTAAAATACAATGAAATGATAATAATATTACAAAATATTAACATCGATGGGAAATAATCTAAAACTAATAAAGAATATTTACTAGAACAAGTAGCTGCAATTAAAATGGTTAATTAGAAACAAATAAAACAAAGGGCAAGACAAGAGTGCGTTTTGTCGCCGGATCTCTTCCTTATAGTGAAGCAATAATGAGAGACATCAAAGAGAGTCCACGAATATGAACTATAGTTTATTAGGTTATAATGTAAACAATCTACGCTATGAAACGTTACTGATGGCGAAAATTTAAAAAATAAAAAAGGAATTTTGGAAATTGTAGTAATAAAAAGAAAAAAATTGATATTAGAACAATAGAAGAGTAAATGCTTAAACACGTTCAGTGGTATTTTTTTACGTTAAACCCAAGCGCAGTCTATACAAATGCTACTACTTCTAGTGCACGTAACTGATGTTTACGTGCCGATTAGCTTTCTCTATTACCAGTGTCCCTCGCCATCAGGCGAACCGACTTCAGAAGTACTTGTAATTTACGTTCCAAAGTCAAGGACGAGAAATCAACATTTAGTCCAACTGACCGGTGTAGGGGTTGAACTCGCTACCTCGGCATCAGTACACCGGATGTTTCATAACGAGCGCTCTTACCAATTCAGCCATTCTGGCCTCCCAGCAAGTTGATAAATTTTAATACCTAGAGACACTTAAAAACATGAGATGGTACATGCGTGGCAGAGATATGTCGACGATTACTGGACCTGAGATCGGTATGAATATTTTGCCTATCAGTGTTGAACCTGTCGATGTCTACAGAATCGAGTGGATCTAGAAACGCAAACGTGTGAGGGTGTTGGGGCTTCAACTGAGAAAGACCTCTGTACTAACTCCCCACGAGGCATCAAGATAGACGCCAAGCTGGCAAACAAATGAAGAACAGACCATGGCCATTGCTGCGACCAATACTGCCGGATGCTCACTCTTTGCACGCCATTAGACTGCACGTGTTACAACTCCTCATGATGATGGTAGATAAGTTAGTCTTCAGATTATCCTCACTGTGCATCGAACCATTCAGTCCATACATGCTCGGATCCCCTTCTCATTATCTTTCAGCGTGTGGCTGCTAATACCAGCTCTATGTTGGTTGACTGTTCGTCCCTGGTCCCTTGCATAACGCAATAACGCTCTTGTCCAGCTTCACACCTTTTGGTATGGAGTTCTTGAAGTTTAGTCAAGGTTGCAAATTCAGAGTCATCACTTGATTCGTCTAATCGCCCAGCCTCCCTAGGAGAATTCAGTATACCAACCCGGTCCATTGCTCGTCCGCTTCCAACAGTAGCCAGACACGAAAGTCTATCAGCTTGTTCATTTCTGTTCACAATGAAGATGTAGACAAGCAGCACCCAGGTCTTGTATTCACCGCTTCGGGAGCTCATAAACGTTGTTGTTTGGCAAACGGGATGAAAGCTATAGTCTATCCAGAAATGAATGCCTTCATTCACGATCAATTATTTTGAAAACTGTCTGTTGCGTCGTTATGAAATTTTTCTAGCCGTCTTATATTTACTCCCACCCAAGGAATATGCCTTTGATAGGTCCAAAGGCAACTTAAATCATGGAAAGAGGCGACATTTCTTTGATGTTTTGGCGGAAACCTAGTGAATTCACGCTAACAAACTTGATTTACAGTACCGCACCTCGGTTTATTGTCGGTCACCATTCCTGTGATGACACAAGGCGTTCAATGTGTATGTAATGTAAGTAAAGACAGAATTTACAGAGGCATGGGGTAAATAATGTGGAACCGAAATGGAATTGAACAGGAAAGTAGAAGGAATATATTTCTTACCTTATTATTATACCTCATTTCCTTCTTGTTTCTTCAGCTTCTTGTTAATAATGTGTACACAAGGAGTCATGTTACTAGGATGCATTTAGCTTTTTATATGGAGTTCGTGATGGCTTCCAAACAGCTGTGCGTTAATGTGCGTATAGAGTGACCATAGATGAGACTGCAATTTAGTCATCATGTGTCAATTTTTAAGGATCTGCTCAGCTGTCTGTGAAGTTTGTTCACACATGCACATTGGTGACAGAACCAGTTTTGAGTCTTCGTGAAAGATTGTCTACTCTGCTGTTTACTGTTCAGAGACGGAACATGATTATTACCTGTTTTGCACGACGAATATAGCTGTGAATGTCTCTGTAGTGGGCTTCCTTCTTAACGGCCAAGATGTTGGTCCTCTTTTCATTGAAGTTTATAGATTGATTCGTATGTTCGTGTGTTGTTCCCTCATTTGCGTGGTTGTTCTCACGTTTCTTTGAATGCCACACTATGTCAGTTTCCACCGCAATATTACTCTTCTGTTAGTATGCGCTTAGTGTGTGTGTGTGTTTTTTCCCCCATTTTGTTTTTCAATACCAGTTGTTTGTCACCGTTGAGGGCTTGCGGAACTGAAAATTAATCACTATGGAATACAAACTTTTGTTTCCATTGACATTGTGCTGAAGCTGTAATGTTTAGGGCCTGCAATTCGTCTGAATAGTTGGAGCAAAATATCCCAGTAAGTGTGCATGTGGAATAATGTCTGCGATCTGCCCAGACTTAATCTGTGTCGGACGATTTCAGTAGGTTGATGACTGCTCTCGGTTGCATAAAAGTCAATCCATCCTTTCTCCTATAGTCCTCTTCCTCTTTCAACACATGGTCCTCACATTTTTTCCATTAACTTTTATCAATATTTAACAGCGCGGACTGGGTTTAGTATCTTGACGTCAGACAATTTGAATGCAGTATGGTCAGCTGCCACCTGTTCTTTAATTTTTCCCCACACAAGTTCTATAGGGTTTAAATGAGAATGGTACGGCGGAAGTCTCAAGCACCTATGGCCATGCTCTTCTATCAACTTGTCGATTTGATATTTCTTGCTTTTTTGCGCCTGTTTTACAAGGGACAACAACTGTAGCTTGAAATATGTATCTGGAAATGGTATATTTTTCCTTTGGAGCTATATCTTTATTGCTTCCTTTGTGCTCGATGCCGAGATATTTTTCTTCTTGGGCAACAACATTGTGATATGATGCATTGTCCATGATTAAACAAGACGGTCCATCAAGGGATGGAAGTACTGTATTCTCGAGTCAATCTCTAAATACATTACCATTCATCTCTTTATGATAATCCCTATTGTCTGTATGCTTTGATACGAACACGAGTCCAGCATTCTGTAGTAAGCCATTATGAGTACTACCAGCATGGGCTATGACCAAACGCTGTCCTTTACTACTGGGCACATATCGCTTTATTTTTCCATCCACTGACTGCCATTCCTTTTCACTTGTGTGGTGCGCATTGATCCACATTTCATCCAAATACACTATGTTTTTTTTTGTAGTGACTTTCCTTGGAGCAAGATGGCGGGACATTTTTTCGTTCCTTAGAATGGAACGTGTTTTTGCCTAAATGTTTGTAGTTTAAGTGTGTTTTTCGAGATGGAATGGAGTTCGGACCGTGCAACGGATTCGTGCACGCGTGCCCGGACTCCCTTCGGCATATCATCGGCGCCCGGTGGCGATACTTAAGCCAAACACGACGACCACACGACGACCAGGCAAGGATACAGCGTGATAACAGAGCAGGCGCACGCAGAACGCGGTTAAAATGTGACAGACTGGGCATCAGGACATGTTCAAGTACTGTACTGGAACTGTGCATCATTTAGTCAACGCCGACCCTTTCTTGAAAAACTACTCTACGGAAACGATATTGTGGTCTTACAAGAAACACAGCTCGGCGACGGAACAGTCAATGTCGCGGGGTTTCAGGGCTTCTTTAACAGGCGGCACCTCGAACAGGCCATTCTGGTCCGCGACAACATCCTGGTGTATGAAATCGATATGTCCGCCTGGAACAGTGATGCCCTGCAAGTGCAGGCATTAAGAATAATGACGCCAGTGCAGCTTGTAATCGTGAACGTTTATGCGCGTAATGGGAAGGTCGACGTGCGACATTGGCAGAGTTTGTTCGATATGGATGAAAGGCATATCATATACTGTGGGGACTTCAATGCCAGAGGCAGTCAATGGGGGAATAGCATCACCAATATACAGGGAGAATATCTGGAGGACGCCCTGGCATCTGCTGCCCTAGTTTGCCTGAATGATGGGAAGGTCACTAGAATGGCCACTCGACCTTGTGATTCTGACAGAGTCATTGACTTGGCCCTGGTATCACCCATTATCGCACCAAGGTGCCGGTGGGGCACACTGGGATACCACGATAGTGACCACTACCCTTGTGTCATCCTGATCTAGAAAGACAGGGCCAGGAGTCAAGGAAACAAGACAAATGCCTTCCCGTATGACAACACTGGTCAAGACGCCATATGCAAAATTAGAAGAAGAAACTAAACTTCCTCCCGCAGGAGACAAGAAAGATGGTTGCAGCCACCATGGTGAAATGGAGAGGTCGAGAAGGCATGGTTGGGAAAGAGGCAGGCTGTCAAAGACTGGCAAAAAGCCAGAAAGACTAACATGCCAAAGAGTGAGCTGGCAAACCTGAAGACTGAGGTCCATAGGACGATGACTTTATTCAAATCCTGCGCCAAACAGGCCAAGGCCGAGAAATGGGACGAGTTCCGCATGCAGGTATGCTCCGAGCGATCTCTTACGACATTCTGGCGCCTCCATAAGAGCATGAACGGTGCTACATAACGTAGGGGTATTCTAGACTTTCAAGGCACAGACTGTAACAAGACCCCCGGGGCTTGGACAGGTATGATGTTACTATAGTTAATATCCCCAGCCTTTGCTCCGACCACCCCAATAGGACTTTACATCTACAGGGCCCCACACAAGCCGGGACAGCTGACCTTCCCTCCCCAGCTATGGATTCCTACCCACAGGAGGCTCGGACAAGACAACAGTCATACTAGTACTCAAAGCCATGGCTAACAAAGCAAAATTTAATTTCTGAATACGTCAACTGAACTAAGAGAGGGATGGCTGAAAAGCCTAGATAGAAGACAATATGTACACTTGCTGCTAGAGAACAGCCAGAAGATCTACAGATGATCAGTCATCATCACGGAGCATGTAACTTCAGTTCGTGCTGTCGTCCCGTCGTGGTTAACGACTCACTCGAGGAACCTCCAATGCAAAGGAACTCCAAGTCGTAGACTCTTCCAAAGTTCTCTCCTTCCACTGTGAGTAAGATCTCGGACTGGTCAGGCGTATGTCTGACCCCTGACTGACACTTCACCAAAGTTCGCTGGTCATCCCTCGATGACATAATAACTCACAAGTTCCACTCCGCTGATGACGTATGGGCCGACCCTAGAATTCTAGATGTCCCCAACTGATGATAAGTACGGTTAGCACCATACACTAGTATATAAGAGCCTGGTTGCTCTTCGGCATCTCAAGTTAATGGGATGAACTTATCTGCAACCTATAACTGGAGCGCTGGCCTCCATACAACACCACTGTCATAATTGAATGCTCCAACATGTGAATGTAAGAACTGAACATATTCACACTGTCACTATTTTACACAGTTTTGTAGGTATCTCATACCTTCACCTCTTACAATGTCATTGTCTACCAACACACCTAGGAATGGGGTAGATCCCTACCCGAACAAGTATGCAACTCCGGTGTTCACGAAAATAGCAAACCACTGTTGTAGGTCACTTGACCAAGTTCAGGTTTCTTAACACAACTGTAGATTCACACCGTAGTTTAGATGAATTATACATTGGACCTCATTACGACCCAGCCGAGCCTGAAACATAATAAACTGGCCATCGTCGTGACTATTAAACAGAGTTCACTCTCATTAACACAACTGGAACTCATGTCCTTGAGAGTGCACAGGTCACCACTGAGTTACCTTAGAACTGCACCAGTACCTTACCAGTGTGAATCATGAGACGCTTCAGTCCTAGACCTAACCTGGATTGGTTGACTAAATCTTCGTCGGACTCGTGGCGGTGGTCTTAGCTCAGACCGACCGTGATATTCTAAACTCAGATTCTCTCATGTATTGACTTTGGCAGATTCAGTTGACCGCTCCCAGTATTGCCTCAAACAACACCTTGACTGGCACTGGAATGAGCTGGTCCCACTGAGTTTATGGTCTAACTCATGAATCTCCATCATATAAACATATCCTGAAACATGGAGGTTGGTGTGAGTACTCAACCACAACTAGGACTAACCTGCACCTCAACCATAACACATGCATCAGATTAATATATATACCATACATGATATAATAGATCATCAACGTATTAGATCATCTTTCTTAACTGCAAGGTACAGGCATGACAGTGCAAGAGAAAGCTAGAACATAGTCAAGTAACTCATCTGGGCCCATCAAGCACGATAGCACCAGAGTAGACTGTTTGACTCTGTCATAGGTTTCGACTACCTGGTGTTATTCCCATCCTCCATTTCTCTTCCAACCACAACCATAAAATACACCTACTTATCTTTCAGTGTAGCGGTTACATTATCTAGGAGGTATCCGGTCGGACATATCCTCCTCACTCAAATAACTCAACAATTAATTAATCATTTAATCCATTGATCAATTAATTAAACAAAATTCATTAATGACTACTCAACATCAATAAATTATATACATCATAATCTATCAACATAGCATTAATAAATTAAATTATGACTCGTTAATAACTAATTAACAACTCAAACAAAGCACAAGCTTCTAGTCCTGGGATCTCTGTCCCAGAACAGGTTTGACCTTTATTAATTGACCTTGTCTCCTGACGGTCAAGTCTGTGCAGGTCTATCACAGATCTGATGGCAATCCACCTAGTAATCTTTCCCACAGCTACTGTTGAAAAAGAGCACCTTGGTTCCGTGGCGATTTAGACCACGTCATCCCGTTTAGAGTGGAATCCAGCCCCTCATCCCCTAAATCACCAGTCCAACCTCAAGTGTGTTTAAATGGCTCCGTTGTAACCCCCCCCCCCACTTCCTAGTGGATGAGTCAGGTTTATGGAAGAGAAGAACAGTAGAGTCTTACAGCACGTCGCATCGCTCTCGGTCGGTCATGTAAAATCAACACTCGGTCACGCACAATGACCTCGGTCAGACAGGCCAAATAAACAGTCGGTCTGGCAGACATAATAAGCACGATCGGGCATGCATATTCACTCAGGCGGGCAGGCATATAAACAAGTAGTGACATCATAAATCCACAGGTAATTCCAAACTACCTCTATCAAGTAAATATAAAAAATTTCTACATAGAGGTGGAATAGCACTGGCTTCCTCACTTAGCAACTACTTACCTCCACATCCTAATGGAAATAAGAACACCTTGATCCCAGGAATTAATACACACAGCTAGCTAATGCATGAGTTACGTTATCATCTAGCTAAGTCAAATAACACATCACTGGCTTGCTCAAGCTAATAACTCATCACTATTAATGCCTCTAACATCTCACAATCTAACTAGAATCAGAATTCCTCACCTTCCTAACAATGTATTCACTAAACAAGACAGTTAACACACTTGCTACACAGCTGTTAAATTACCCAAACCTACTTTACAAGTAGCAGTGATAACTTCATAGTAAATCTTTCACTAACAATGTTAATCTAAGTTTAATATAACAACGTTACATCTATCTCCTACCATAACACCAGTTTTACACAGCTGATCAGATGTGACAATTACACACGCCTGATGTTTTGACGCACACAAACACCGGTTGTTACAGGAGACGTCTGACCTAAATATTTCCTAGCCGATAGACACAGCTAATTACAAATGCAGACAAGCGGCGGAAAATTTATGCGCTTCGCGGTTACAATTATTTCTGCGTTCGACGTGTAACAGTATTTCGGCTGCCGGCGTTTTATTTACAGACAACGGCTAATTAAAATTGTATTAAAATAATATCTTAGATCATAGAGTCACCACACGACTTGGCTGCACGGTGTCCCGCTCTGACAAACGACAAAAGACATCTTTTCACAGCCGTCAATAAATTGTGGCCGTCGCTGGTGATAGCTGGCTGGCGACTAACAGCGGAAAGCTGATTGCGCCGTTTCAATTACATCTCTGCCCCAGAGAATCCCATGGGTCACGGAGAAGTCCAGTATCCCGTGCAACCCGATGTAATTGTGGGTCCAACGTGACTGCAAACATCACTACGCACTCTGCCTATTACTTTCTCGAATAACCTAGAATATTCTCGAAAGAGACTATTTTAGCAGGGGATTTCCCTAACTATTTTAACCTCTGACGGGAGACAACTCGTCTATTTCCGACCAAAGGGAAATAATACAGAGTACGGGCATGTGATCTGGTCCGTTTCGTCACATAGACCTCACATGGAAAAAGTCGGATGCGGATAAAGGTAAGGCCCTTCTTGCACGCTACATAGAGCAGACTGACTAGAAAGACGAGCCCGCCAGACAGAGGACCATAAAGACACTCTCTCGGTTGTGCAAGGGGGTCGGGACAGACGAAGAATGCATAATCACAGCTGAGACAATACATGTGATGCTCAAGAAATCACCTAACACCGCCCCAGGCCCAGACGGCATCCGATAGGGTGACCTACTGGTGCTGTCAGATGATGACATGGAAGAACTGGCCAGAGAATTCAACACCAGTATCCAGAGGGGTCAGATCAAAGAGGAATGGCTACACAGCTACTTGCTGTCGCTGCCAAAACCGAACAAAGACCATTCCAAGATAAGCGGCTACAGAATCATTACGATGCAGAACACTGCTGGCAAGCTACTGGAGAAAATTGTAGCACACAGACTTGCTTGAAACTTGGAACAATTCGGCTGCTTCCCGCCCACACTTGGAGGATACAGACGTAACAAAGAGTCATGGCTGAATGCGGCAGTCAAGATGTTTACGAAGGATTTCAGGTCAGAGAAGATACATGTGCGGTACCCCATAGACTTAGAGGACGCATACAATAGAGTATCCTACGAGCACTTGATGTAAACCCTCAGACTGAAAGTGCACCCTCACCTTGTACGATGGATAGCTGCAGTCCTGCTCCAAAGGAAGGTGGTGCTAAGATGTGGGAGTTGGTCTTCTTAGCCCATAACGATATGTCCAGGATTGCCGCAGGGTTCACCACTGTCACCAGTACTATTCAACGTGTATATGGTGCCGATCACTGAACAGTTGGACGGGAGAGGTAGGACTCTATCATTTGCGTGACGACATTCTCGTGTATCGACAGGGTCGAGATAGACAGGCGGTTGCCAATGATATGCAGGACGAACTAGATCGGTTTTCCTCATGGTGTACTGATGCCAGTGCCCTTGTCAACCCTGCAAAGGCATCGGTTACATGGTACTCCCTAAACAACCATATTGTGAACACAGACCTGCCGGCAGTGAGAATGGATGGAAGCATTTTTAGTAGAACCCAGTCGATGACATATCTTGGCGTGAGGCTTGATCGTAGCCTGTCTTTCAGAGATCATGTCGATTATGTCATAACGAAAGCTCGAAAAGGTTTGTCAGCAATGAGAGTCATGACGACTGCCAATATCGAGCAAAGACTGCTAATACTTCTATTCCACGGACTGGTGCTTTCACCCATCGAGTATGTCCTGGCCATCCTCACTGTCAGCCCTACACAGATTGGAAGACTAGAAAAGGTACAAAACGAAGCCATACGCATCATTTTGGGCTGCACGAGAGACACCAGCTGTGTAGCAATGAGATACCTCCTTAACTTCCCGACAATGAACCACAGGATCAAGATCTGGAGAGCTCGTGTATACTTGAAAATAAGTGCAGATGAGCGGCACTCTCTGCATGAGGATATAATCAGAGAAAAGGGTGACAGGCTAAAGAGGGGCAAATCATGGATGGGTCGGGCGGAAGATGTCGTCAGACAGGTCTGCAGTCTTACCAGTATCAACCCCGGCAAGGAATGGGTGCCGGTGCCTCAGCTTTTAAATGCACTTTCTCCTGCATTATCACACTCGACAGATGGTGCTGAGAGCAGAACCCTGCCGCTGTCAATGCAGAGGTCAACGCGCTCATCTATGAACACTCAGATAGCCCTGAAGTGATAATCTATACTGATGGATCTGTTGTTAAGCAGCAGAGAAGTGCATGGGCATTTACAGCCCGTTCAGCGGGCCGAACGGTACAAGAATCCAGTGGTGCCCACTCCATGACCAGGAGCAGCATGACGATGGAGGTGATGGCAGTAACACAGGCTTTCATATGGCTAGAATCACAGCATTATACCAACGTGTGTGTAGTAAGTGATTCAATGAGCATGATACGGAAGGTCGGAGCTGGATCTGTACGTAGACAGTGGACTGAGTCGCTGCGGAAGTCTGTTGTCCGTAAAGTCACCTTCATCTTCGTCCCGGGACATGCGGGAGTCGAGGGAAATGCTCGAGCTGATAAACTGGCTGGCTCTGCACTCCCTGCAGATGGCCAGCCCATGGATCGTGCCGATGTTATTAACGTTCTTAAAGATATGTCGAGAACAGAGGATTTCGACGTCAGTGAATCCATATCGCTGTCCAGGATGAAAGACTTGGGAGTAAGAATTGGCACGGCCAGACACGAGAGGTACATCGGGAAAACGAGGTGCCTCGTCAACCAATACAGAACTGGCACTATTAGCCACCGAACGCTGATGCATATGCTTGGGGGAGGATCTGAGCACCTATTGGACTTGTCCTAAGTGCAATGAAGATACCTCAACTGATAACTGATAACTGATAACACTATCATTAATCAATCAGTAATTGATTATAGATTAGGACTGCTCACTGTCTCAGAGAGTCAGCTGGTGAAGTTAGAGCGCATACAGAACGAAGCTATGCGGGTCATTCTGGGATGCACCAGAGACACCCCAGTAGTGTGTATGCGTTACATCCTTGAGTCTGCCGACTGTTGCTGGTAGGCTCAATGTGATGCAGGCGAAGGCATACCTCAGAGTAGCTGCAGACCCAGACCACCCACTGCATGAGGCGCTGGACGCAGTTAAGGGTCAGCGACTGATAAGAGGGAAATCATGGATGGCTCAGACGGAGGATACGATCAGACAGGTGTGCCCCTTGGAGAACATTAGGCGTGGAGAGGAGTGGGTCAGAGTGCCAGCGAGCAGTCACACTTGTGCAGAGTTATAATCACATTAAGCCGGGAGTGCAGGGAGTGGCCAGCAGGGGCCACGGAAGTAGAAATCCAGCAACTAATTCAGGACAATGCTCACTCGGGTGATGTGATTATCTACACAGATGGTTCGGTGTCAAAAGGTGAGAGAAGTGGCTGAGGGTTCATAGCCAAAGCTAATGGTCGACGTTTGGTGCAGGAGAGCCTGGCATATGATACCACAACATCCAGCTTAACAATGGAGGTGGAGGCAGTCACTACGGCTCTCCGCTGGATGGAGAATACGACACACACACACATCGTGATTGTAACTGACTCAGAAAGCATGCTGACGAGGGTGAGGACGGGCAGGCTTCGTGCGGAGTGGCTTGCTTCGCTTCGGAGGTCACGGATGACAAGCATCGCCTGGATCTTTTCTCCGGGGACATGCCGTTGTGCTGGGAAATGAACAGGCGGACAGATTGGCTGGCTCTGCAGAACTTGGTGGAGTATTGATACATGACAAGGCAGACGTGGTTGCGGCCTTGTGGGAGCACGTGTACACCTCGGAGGAGCAAATGGATTACCATGGTCTGGCAAGAATGAGACAGCGAGGAGTGACGAGGGGATCTGGCCGACGCTCAACGCTCAGAGAAAAGGCTAGACGGACATATAATCAGATTGCTACTGGTACTATTAGTGTTGGAACTCTTCGCTGGCTGCTGAGGATGGGGACGGAGCGCTTATGGGAATGCCCCGAATGCTGTGATGTCGATTCCTAAATCAATCAATCAATCAATCATGATAACACTATGTCATAATTTTCTTTGCGCATTTCCCTTATTTCACGTAGGTATCTACTTCTCGTGGCTCCTGAATGCGGTTGCTCGCAAAGGAATATTTCTACCTCCCTTGTACTTTCTAAAAGTGAAGCCTAATCTCCTTATAATTTTCCACAAAGTTGTTTTGGATAGCTCTATGTCATTGTTCTTTCTCAACCAAACCCTAAGTTTTCTTACAGTCACTGTTTCTTTGGCATCCAACATTTTTATAATAGTTCGCCTTATGACATCCTTGTCAAAGCTGTCTACAATTGCCTTTCTACCTACGGTTTGCTTATCGCGTGTTGGTTTCATTTCAGATTCTTGCACCCATCGACGAAATTACCGTTTACTCAAACCCAGTGCATGCACTGTTCTTTTTTCGGGATTTGTAATAGTATGAAACAGTTTCCTGCGATCAGCTTCTTGACAAAAATATGTATACAACTTCATAGCGATGCTTTGAAGTGTACAAAATTTCACATTCAATCCCATTGAACAATATTCACACATTCAAATGTTAGCGATAGATGGTAAGATTTATTTATATAATCACGTTTCATGAAAGTACCCACATTATTGACGACACATCTGAACACTCCCATTTAAACTGCGCGGGGATTTGCCATAAGGAAATTCCCGTGTACCGCCAAAAATATTCAGTATTGAACGCTGATTTTCTGGGTCAAGATGTAATCCATGTAATAATATGCACTTCATCTCTGACCCGTAAATTATATACCGCATATAAACAAACATTGAAATCTGCTGTACAATCTCCAGAACACAAATTTTTTTGTTGGGTGGACATAATAATAAGGTTATATGCTACATCTCATCATTTTCCCTCAGTTGGTTACTGAGGTGTGGATTTTTATATGGAGGCAACCAAATGTAAATGCACTATAGTTCCCCCACCCAAACAATGCTCAAGCCATACAAGAGCAAATAACTCGAGTCGACAGAGTTCAAAAGTAATAACAGTGACTGAATCTGATCGTCAATAATTCGGCCAATTTGCGCTATTTTGTTCCACAATTTCGACTGATTTTGATGTAAATGGTTGTCCAAACGGCCAATTTCTGTGACATTCTAACAACCATCACTAAGTCCGTTGTGCCACTCAGACGCACCAGTATTCACTGTGTAAGGCATGCAATCAAATCCGCCTCAGTTAGCATACAAGATGATTCAGTGGGCATTTTATGATCAAATCCGATAAACACTTCATGTGCATATGGTACTCTACTTTTAAACCTAGCGCAAGTCCCTTCATACAGTACGTGATCGAATTACGAATCACGCGCTTGAGTTAACAGCCTAAGTCTTTCCAATCTAAGGTCAAAGTTCAATCACCTATTTTCAATTCAGGCAACTTGATATATACACTCCCCCGCGAAGAATGCACGACAGAAATTTCTGGTCGTCAGAAGTATCTCTCTCTCTCTCCCCCCCCCCACCCCCCCCCCCCCCCCCCCCCCCCACTTTCTCTCTCTCTCTTCTCGGAATGCTTCGGCCATTGACCGTGCCTAAGGAAGGTCAAGGATCTTATATATATATATATATATATATATATATATACACACACACACATATATACTATTCAACGAACCAGACAATACCCGAGTCGAGGCCGGCCTGACCAGGCAGAGGTTTTGGGTTCAGTTCCCCCGCATTAATTATTCCCGCCAGTATAACTCTGGGCGTGGAACCAGTCTTATAACAACGGGTATCAATTTCTCGAATTGTTTGGCAAGGAAATCTGACAAGGAAGAGAACTGGTCAACTCACCTCATATGTCGTGGTCTAGAAAATATTAAGGCTTACACATGGTGTAGTTTTAATGACTGTGCAGTGTCTGAAAATATTGCCGGTCCAAGTTTATGAACTTTACAGTGGGTGAATGCAAAACTTGGACCGGCAATATTTTCAAACATCGCACAGTCATTCAAAACACACTCTATACTTCACACCACTACAGTAATATCTGCTATGGGATTAGCTTATTTTACCCATAGTTAGTTAGTCGCAGTTTCAACTTCACGGCAACAGGTCGTCCCCATTATGCTCCTTCCTGTGCCAGTGAATATCACACAAAATGCTCCTCACTGCCCAATGTGAACAGTGAAAAAGACAGGAGTCTCGGCAAGCCAACAGCCCGCACAGGTACACTGTGCATAATGTCGCCACCAGAATGCCAACACAATAGTCCTCCAGCGAAAATTTACAGTTCATCGTTGATGGAATCGGCCGTCACCGGAAAGATTTCATTGGCCCGGGTTTTATTCCATATGGCGCGGTCTCTTTTCGCAGGACGATCCGCCGAAAGCGCCGCACAAAGCACGAACTCGTAGCTCCAGCGACGATTCCCAGGAGTCTTCTGAAAAAATTCACTCATGAACCGAAAAGGCAAACCAGTCAATTCAGCGACAGCCGGCCGCCATCGGTCCGAACATGCAGTTCACTTATTTCACCCATGCACGTAGTGTAGCGTATCAATGGATGTGTGATCTCTCCCCCCTCCCCCACCCCTTTTTTTCTCTTTCCCACCCATCCACGAAATGGTATAGTGTTTCATTAAGGTTTGTATGGGCTTTCTTATAATACAAAAACTTAATTTATTTTGTAATAAAGGCAAAATAATGTATGTAAAATATATTTTAATTCTATAGCAAACAATGTAATGTATAGTATATCGACATGCAAACTCAAATGGTACACAATTCAAAACAGAAACTAAAATTATATCCAAACATGAAAATGAAATTACATGTTTATAACTATATGACACCACATTATTTGTAAACCGATGTGAATTGCAACTGTAAACCCAGTTCCTTGTGTAGAAACCCACAAAATACCAGTAAACATTACAACAGAAACTGAGAACAAAATCAAGGTGCTCACATGTCACCGGCAATGTGAATGCCTAAGAAAACTACTGCAAACTTTTCTGAAAGGGCAAACTATGACATTCAAATGTCCAATCACAACAAACCAAAACTCACACAGCGAAGTGAAACAAACTCCAGGCAAGATTGGTCATAGTTTATGTTCTGCATCATTAAGTACTAGGATTACAAATGATGCAATTCTTCAAGCAGTGCATTACATGATTTAGGCTACAAACGCAAACCTTTAAACACAACCTTTCGGTGTCGTCATAATTTGTCCAAATGATGTAAGAACACAGTAAATGCCCTTTTACATATCTTGAGACATTGGGTGTATGATGCTAGTCCCGTATTTGAGAGCTGAATGGGGACTTGATGTGGTCAACATTACATCATGACCTTACTTCCTCACTTCCTGGAACTGAATGTAGGCTGGGTTAATCAGGGAGCCAAGGTCTCAAATTTTAAAATCCTACTTGAATGGGATTTGAAGTGATGACCAATTGGCTGGCAGACATGTGTGCTAGCCGCTGGGCAATGTTAGCTCCCAACAGTGGTGTGGTAAATAATTATTATTAACTCTTTGAACCCCAGCAATTGTTATGTTAACTAATTCTATCCTCAGCAGTGGTTACTTCAAATAATAAGTGTTAGGTCTACAGGGCTGAAAATATTATGGGACGGAAGGGTTAATGTAAGAACTGGCTTCCACAGATGATGAGAAAAGCATAACTTGTATGGAGAAATCAATAAATAAATGGTGCATTGCTTGGTATAGAATGCATTAAAACTACACGCTTTTCAACATCACAATGTGGGAACCATGGCTGTCATGTAAGCATGCCACATCTATCAAACATGCCACATAAGACTTGAGGGTGGAAACTGTACAACTTGATGACCCCTCTTCTAGTCCTCTTCTGCTTGTTATCTCCCACTGAAGCACAAGCCCTCACCCAACTAAAACCAAGTCGTTTGTTGGCTTAGTCATGATTGGCTGGATTTCCCAGCTAAAGTTTTCCATGGATGAGATGTCCAGTCTCATACCAGCCTTCTTTAGTCAACTCTTATATTCATGGTAGGTAAAAGTGTTACTATCCTTCACTTCTCTTAGCCTTTTATCCCTTAGCATATATTCATAAAGAAATGACCATGTGACCAGTATCACTATCAGTCACATCCGGAGACATGTTTTTAGCATTCAATAAGTAAGATTAAAAACAGAATCTTGCACATAATATGGTGACAACCAGGCAAGTGGTCTTTAGAACTCAGTGCTTTAGAATTTCATCATAAGGACTGGTAATGACAAATAAATGTTCAAACCATATAGTATTTTAACAACAATTAAATTAAAATAATGAATAGTCATTCATTTACAAGTAAATAGTTGCAAATACTGGGTATATGTAAAGTCTCACTATACTTTGTATGTAGAACAAATTTAAAAATGAAGTACATGACGTCATAAAATACTTTGATAAAAAATTCATTAAATTAGTTACAATGGTCACTGCTATGGTCTAACACTGTTTTGGGGAAGCTGGAAAGTACCAATGAAGTATTGATTATAACAGGTGTTAGAAATTTCCAGGCTTCAAGACATGACTGTACATGTCTCTTCATATTGTCAAATACCTTCTACTACATGTCTGTTGTTATTTCTTGAATGGCATAACTTATAAACTCCAACAGACGACAGCCATTCGCTCTATATTGCTTCCCGATGAACTGTAGAGCATATTTTTTATAACGTCACCTACTTCATTTTTCAAATGTGTTCAACATACAAAGTGTAGTGAGACTTTACAAACACCAGGTAGAATCCACTTTACATTTTCTAGTCTTTGTCAGTAAAAACTATGAAATATTGCCATGGAAATTAGAATTACCAATAAATTAGTTTCAGTAATATTAACATAATTAACATACTTCGTTGCAAACAGAAATGATTTAAAATGGGTTGTTTTCAGCAGTTGAAGAGTGGCAATCACAATGCCATAATTCAGCAGTAATAATGATTTATCTAATAAAATTCATGCATAAAAATTGGTGCTTTAAAAAGAAATTGTGTTTATAATGGTACAAAAATACCATTGAAGTAATATTAAAAGACAACTGCAATATTCATCAAAACAATTCAGCAGTATTAACCAGTTGTACAATTAGGCACAACTTAGCAGTATTGGTGTGTGGTATAAGGACCCTTTTCCGCATCTCGAGGCATATTGTGTTTATGGTGCTAGCCTTATATTTTAAAAGAGCAAACAGCATTTGATGGGTAATGAGGTCAGTATCACGTTGGCCACCTTTACTCCCCAGAATATTTCTGGGTACCTAATTTAGGTTGGGTCTACCTGAGATCCAGGTCAATTAAAAACATCTCTGCCTCAGTGGGAATAAACGCACATGACTTCTGGGCCATCAACTCGACTGACCACTGCGCTATCATGGCTCACAATTTACCAGTATACAGAAGACAAATTCAGCAAAATTAACAAGCAGTCTGAGTATACAAAATGCAGCAAATTTATTTAGTAGTCTTTGTAATGAAAATTTTGCAGTTGTAATGATAAAAGTCAGCAGTATCAATGGACATAATTCAGTAGTATTAATTAACATCATTTTGAAGTCATAATCAGGTTGCAAGAACTTTGCAGAACTTCACTCTGATCACTGCCCACCGAAAAATCTCATTCCTTTGCCAGTTTCTCAGCCTTAAGCAAGAACTTGTTGGAACAAGTATATATATGTATATATATATATATATATATATATATATATATATATATATATATATATATATATATATATATATATATATATAAGCGCCAAATGTTGGGCAGCACTTACCAAACCCAACACCCTACATTGCGCCAACGACTTTGGGCGAAAGAGCGCAATTGGGAGGGTACAAGCCTTATCCTGGCACAAGGAAATGCAACCTAAAGGCAAAATGTCATGGTTAGGCAGACCAGGCCCTAAGCCTTGGTTGGCAGCTGGTCTAGGATCAAAGCTCTGACAGGCGGACAGTTTGAACATTGCTTTTCTGATCTGGCAGCTTCTGCAGATTGTCTTGCTCCAGATGTATTGGTGTTACCATTCCTCTGGAGTGAACTAGGCAGGCAGAGAGAGGGATCATGCTGCATGGGCAACACATGGTCTCTATATTTTAGCCCAGGCTTTGTGCTATGGAGAGGTATAACTCCATCCCTGGTTTTAACGGTCTCAGAATCAAAGCGAGAGGTAGCAGTTACGGGTTATAAGTCCTTGTCAGTTGGCTTGAACATGGGGCGCCATGGGTTGCCTCTGATGATGGGAGACACCTACAGGTGTCAATGATCAGCTACTGCCTGCCTTAAGCTGGGCAGTCCCCGGCCAATTGGGTGCTGATCCGCCACAGCCTGCCTGCTTCAATGGGTGCTTGGGGATAGGACAAAATCTGAATCGCAGGCTGTTAAACCAATGCAAAAGGTACTAATAAAAATAAAAATAGAAACCTCAAGCTGCGGCTTGCAACTTGGAACATAAGTGCCATGTGTCCAGATTTTCAACTGACCTGGCGAATATTGACGATGTGAGAAAACGGTTGTGATTGATGCTGAACTCAATCATCTTAACATTTATATTGCTGGCCTGCAGGAGACTCGCCTCGCTGAGGAAGGGTCACTCAGGGAAAACAATTACACCTTTTTTTTGGAAGGGTAGAGGGCAGGCAGCACCACATGTTCTCTGAAGCTCTGACCAGGCATTATGAGATGGAATCTTGGCCTAATTCCTACCCACATACTGTGGTCTGTCAAGACTGCAAGGTGCCACTCAGAGGGCAGGCAGAACAAAGGCAACATGGTGTGGGCTTTGCAGTGAAGAATTCGCTACTGGTAATGATTTAAATCCCAGCTGGAGGTAATGAAAGACTATTATCCCTGCGCTTGGCAATCCTCTTATGGTTTTGCCACCATTATCACTGCATATCTCGTTCTATGAGGGGCTAGACTCTGTGATCAAGGCAGTTCCAAAATCCGACTACATTTATATGCTCTGTGATTTCAATGCTCATGTGGGCAAGGACTCAGCCGCATAAATGAAAATGGGCAAAGGCTGTTGGAGCAGTGCACCAGAAATGACCTATGTATTATAAACTCCTTCTTTAAAACAAAAGAGCTGCATAAGGTAACATGGAAACATCCAAGATCCGGCCATTGGCATCAGCTGGACTTCATCATCACACAGAGACAAAATCTAAACCAAACCTCATTAACTCGAAGTTATCACAGCGCTGATTGTGATACGGATCATTCTTTGGTTGTTGCAAGAGTTAGACTGAGACCAAAGAGAATCTACACAGCTAAACACAAATCTAGCCCCAGGATTAATGTTATTAACACCCACGATCCTGATAAGTGCTTTGAGTTGCAATAGCAACTTGAAGACGCTTTCACTGATACATTAGAAAATTGTACAGGAAGTGAAAAGTGGGGTAAACTTAAGGAAACTCTTTATAAAACAGCGGTAGGGGTTTACAGTACAGTGGATAAGAGCCAGGACTGGTTTGTGGCAAACAGCCAGACATTGCAGCCCTTGATTGATAAAAAGAAGATAGCTCTCTTAAGAAACAAGGAAAGAACAACGCGTAACACCCTCAGTCAGCTGAAGCAAGCTAGGAAGGATGTGCAAAAGGCTCCCAGGCAGTGTGCAAATGACTATTGGATCAAGTTATGTGAGTCCATTGATAAGGGAAACATCAGAAGTTGTATGAAGGGATAAAGAAAGCCTGTTGTCCAATGATCAAAAGAAGTTCTCCCCTAAAAACCTTGACCAGAGAAATCATCACTGATAAGAAACAGCAGATGGACAGATGGGTGGAGCACTATATTGAGCTTTACTCAAGTGAGACCAAATTAGCGGATGATACTTTCAATGCCAAAGAGGCCCTGCCAACTCTTGACCATCTGGACATGCTTCCTACCATCACAGAAGTTTAGTGTGCTATAAATGAACTTGCATCTGGCAAGGCTCCAGGTAAGGATGGGATTCCAATAGAGGTTATCAGGAGTGGGCAAGACACACTCACTCTACAGATCCACCAGCTAATAGAGCTATGCTGGCGAGAAGGACAAGTCCCGCAGGATTTCAAAGACTCAAGTATCATAACATTGTACGAGAACAAGGGCGATCGGAGCGACTGTAACAACTATAGGGGTATCTCACTTCTGTGTATTGTTGGGAAAGTATTTGCCAGAATTGTTCTGCACAGACTTCAAGTCCTTGGAGATCAAGTCTACCCCGAATTACAGTGTGGCTTCTGACAGAACCGGTCTACTATTGATATGATATTCTCATTGCGACAAATGAAAGAAAAATGCTGTGAACAGAATCAGCCACTGTTTATTGCCTTCATCAACCTCACAAAGGCATTTGATTTGGTCAGTCATGAGGGTCTGTTCAGGGCACTAAAGAAGACAGGCTGCCCACCAACTCTTCTGTCCATTGTGGAATCGTTCCACACAGGCATGAAGAGTATAATCAAGTTTGATGGTGCAGCTTCAGAAAAGTTTGAAATCAAGAGTGAAGTTAAGCAAGGTTTGTTGGAGCTTCATGATGATATATAATTGTTGCCTTCTCCCTGAGTCCTGCTATAATATCCCATCACAGGACAATGTTGGAGAATACCAGTATGTTTTTACTTCTTGATCCATGGCATTCAAACAATTTGTCTGTAACATTTCAGTTATAAAGACTCAACTTTCTTTATTAACTATACAACTAGCCATAATGATTGTAAAATGACCCATGATTAACATCCACAACTCAATCAATCAATCATGTGCCATGCCGGAAAGCGTGGGCGGTCATGACTCGCCATTTCACTCAATCACCAGTGTCGTGGATCAGCTCAGTGTTCCTGTCTCGTCCATGCCATGTGGCCAACCCATCCAGGTATTTTCCTCTCGGTCTTCCTCTTGGTCTGTTCCCCTCGATCTTGCCAGTTGTCACTAAGTTCTCCAATCCATTTCTTCTCATAACATGTCCAAAAAATTTTGACTGTCTACGTCTAATTTCTCTAATCAGTTTACGATGTTCATTTGTCTCCTGTAGTACTTGGTCATTGGTTTTTCTGTCTGTCCATGGTATTCTTTGCATTTTCCTCAGAAACCACATTTCTGCAGCCATCAGATGCTTTTCAGCTTGACTGCTCATTGTCCAAGTTTCACATCCATACAAAAGAACAGGCTCTATGTATCCCCTCAACACTCTTTTTCTCGTTTCAATTGACATCTTCTTATTGGTCAGAATGTTTTTCATCTTGCTAAAGGCTACTTTCACCATGGCGATTCTTGTTCTAATCTCTTCAAGGCATCTCCCATCAGATGTTATAACTGTTCCAAGATAATTGTGCCGATTCACTTGTTGAAGAATATTTCCATTTACTTGTATATTACATTGTGGCACTTCTTCCTTCCTACTGACGACCATAACCTGAGTCTTTTTACAGTTTAATTCTAACCCCAGTTGCTCACTGTGTACAACAACCGCATCTACTAATTGTTGCAGGTCCTGCTCATTGTCTGCAATTAATACTGTATCATCTGCATATCTAATGTTATTGATGTTTCGTCCTCCAATGCTGATTCCATTTATATCCTCTACATTTCTGAAAATATTTTCACTGTACAGGGAAAAAAGATCTGGAGACATCACACATCCCTGCCTAACACCTCTCTTAATTGGCTGATACTGTCCCACTTCATTATCAATCCTTATTGCAGCTTGTTGTTTCCAATATATGTTTTTTATAAGTCTAATGTCTTTCCCATCAATTTGTAGATCTGCAAGCATATCCACCGTGCTGACATGTCTAACGCTATCAAATGCCTTTGTATAGTCAATAAAGCAAAGATGTATATCCTTGTTTACTTCTATAGCACGTTCAATAACTGTTCGCAGCATATACACAGCATTTACTGTACCCTTTCCTTCTACAAACCCGCATTGTTCTTCCCCTATTTCAGGTTGTATCTTCTTCCTCATTCTTTGCATGATAATTCAACTAGCCATAAGAAAGATGAATGGTCTCAATATTTTTACATCTGAATTCAAAGGCATCAATAAGTGATTCTTCTCAATGGATAAAAGATTTTAGTGCCAATAATAAAAACAAAGATTATCAGAGAAAAGATTTCAGCATCATCAAGAGACTAAATTAGCAGTATCAATGATCACATTTAAAAGTATCATTGAGTAACCCCAATGGGAAAAAACAGCAGTATCAATTATCAAATTTAGAGGTATAATTGAGTAGCCCAAATGGGGAAAACAGCAGTATCAAGGACCAAATTTAGATGTATCATTGGGTATCCACAATGAAAAAAAGCAGTATCTGTGATAACATTTAGAAGTATTGAGTATCCCCAATAAAAAAAACAGCCATATTAATGATCAAATTTAGAAGTATCATTGAGTAGTCCCATTGAGAAAAAACAGCAGTATCAATGATCAAATTTAGAAGTATCATTGAGTACACCTAATGAGGGAAAAACAACAGCTATACCAACAGGCTGTCTCTATCAGTCCAACAAACAAATGTCAGCAGTAGCAGATGCAACAAGCAACTTACAGTGTTACTGGACAGAATAAATTGTCAGTAGTTCACATGAGACTAAATAATTAAGAGACTAGATAATTCTGTGCGCAAGGACAACATTAAATAGTTGTATTGATAAAGTGTTAAAATAAAAAAAAGCATGTGCTTTTAAAAACAGGATAGTATCACCTGCATATTAATCACAAATCCTCAATTGAAATGACTCAGTTTGGTTACATTGCAGCTTTATATCGTCAATTCCAAACCACTGTTTGACACCATTGTGATACGTTGTTGTTTTCATTGCTTGGCAATGTAAAAAGCTCTATAGTTAAAATGACTTTTGTGTTTGACTCCACGTTACCACTGACTAAAAGGCCCTCTGCTGACTTTTTCGTGTCTCTAGAAATGTAATGGCAATTCACCTCTATTTATTTATCTATGTTTCTTGCTCATTTTGTGAGTTTGTTTAGAGTATTATACAATAATATATCATTCGGTCTAAAAGTCTGTCACATTTTGTCTTTTCTTCTCTTCTTCATACATTCTCAAAAATCAACAAGAATCCTATAAATAAATATCACAGTTCATCGCAAGTCCTCCAGGCTGCCATAGTTTTCTTGATATATTTTTTTGTGGCAGTCAAATGCATTTATTCTAGTCCTCGTTAAGGGTAGTCCCGCAGTATTGGGTCAGCACTTCTTTGTCCTTTGCAGACGATAATTACTTTGTTCTCCATTGTAAAGTATAGTTATTCTTTCAGATATAATCCATTAAACATTTTATACCAATTATTGCTGTTAGGGTTGTTAATTTTAAATGTCTTATTTTCAATTAAATTATTTTCATTCCATAAAACTTATGAAAGTCAATTGACATCTATTTATTCCTGAAAGAACAAATATTATGGGACTACAGACAAACTATAGGTTCTCAATCTCTTTCAGAATGATAAATCTGCTGTGGATATAGATAGCTATGTTTATCTCTCATGTGCATTATCCATTCAGTAACTACATTTGCATCCAACTTTCTGCAGTCCTAGTCTTTTATAAACTGTGTTGTCATTGTCCACCCTTGTCCACTCAAAGACATACAGATGTGAAAGTGGTCACAGAAATGAAGAGAGTCCTTGAAGGAACATTCCTAGACAGGCAAGAACAAAGTGGGCTAAAGAATCCATTGATTTTCCAAGCAAACAGACTTGTCAGTCCTGACATATGCAGCATTAAATAGAATGACAGAAAGCTGGCAGCCTGGGCAGGACATGTTTAGGAAGATTTCAAAATTCCGTGTAACTGTCAAAATGAATGCTATAGCAACATCACATAATTTCAAAAATTAAACTACAGCAAACATGACTGATTGGCATCTTGCCAAATGAAAGTTTGTTACATTGTACTTTTAAAAAATGCATAATAAGTACAACCCATGGCGGTAGCGAATGTACCTGGAAAGACCAATTCATGCGATAAATAGTCCTCCACAATGGGTGAATGTGATAACATGGTCATTTACAGTAGACATAGGGTCACAGAAAACATTTAATTATAAACAAACCATGGCAAACTTATACTGCAGACGGCCACTGGCTGTGTGATTTGTGGGCACTTTTGTATACTGATACTTGATGAAGGTGATCAGGAGTTTGTTAAAATGTATTAATATTTCATTTTATTATATTGCGACTGAATAGAGTAGATTTCTATTTCATATGTATAAAAGAATGATCATGGAGATTTCACATCTAACTAGTAATGTTAACATTTTCCACCATTCTTTTATAAGTTATTACTCAGAGGCATCACTAAAGAAATCTGGGTTACAGACCACACGAGACAAAACCTTTGAAACGGGTGATGCCACAATGACCATCTGTTCAATGTGTGTGCAGTGCTTCAACCATAAAATATAAGGGCCGTTCATTTCCAATGGCTTTATTACAAAAACACGAAAGAAACATTAACAGGTGTGGTAGAATTAAACAATGCATTCATTTTGAATGAATTATACACCATGGGTTGGTCAGAAGAAGTCGCTGTAGGCATTCAGGCAAGCATCCTATTGCTTAGGTAGTGGCAAATGCCGTCCGCAAAAAATGATTGTGGTTGCTCACTGAAGAAAGTGTATACCGCGTTCATTACGTCTGCATCTGTGTGAAATCGTTTGCCCTTGAGAGTCTTTTTTTATAGGTCTGAACAAATGAAAATCACATGGTGACCAATCAGGACTATAGGCTGGATGTTGCAGAATTTCCCACTTATTCCAAGCTAATGCTTCCTGCATAATCTTTGCAACAGACGGACAAGCATTATCGTGCAACAAAATCACACGGCAAGAAAGCATGCCAGGTTGTTTATTCTTGATGGCTTTTTGCAACCTGTCTAGTGTTTCCAAGTAGTGGGTAGAGTTGATGTTGACACCAGGTTCTTTAAAGTCGGCCAACAATAGCCCTTCATGGTCAAAAATGCGCTCAGCATAACCTTACCAGCTGAAAACTGTAACTTGAAATTTTTGGCTTTTGGTGATCCAGTATGCTTCCATTGCATGCTCTCTCGTTTGCTGCTCGGCTCAAAGTGATGACACCATGATTCATTGCCTGCTACTCTGCGGAAGAGAAATGCATCACCCTCCACTCTGTAACGCAGAAAATGGTTCAAACACCATCCCATGCATTCCTCTTTTTGGTAGTCGGTCAACATCCGTGGTACCCACTGTGAACACACCTTCCAATATTGCAGTTTCTTACGAATGATCTTTTGAATTGTCCTAATTGACACATCAAATTCTTTCACTAGCAAACGTATGCTTCGACAACAGTTCATCTGTACTGATGCATCAATTTTGGCGATGGTTTTTTTCTGTTGCAACAATATGCGGTTGACCCGGCCGTCAAAGATCTGTCATGAACTGATGTCCTTTCCGAAACATTCGTGCCCAGTCTGTCACTGTTGTCTTCGACATACATTTGTTACCGCACGCTGCCTAAATTCTTCGATGAATGTCCACTGGTCGACATCCTTCAAATGAAAGAAACTGAATCACCGCTCTTTGAGCTTCTTTGAACGGATTTTGGATCAACCCAGCCATTTTCTCAATGGTCAGAAACAGAACCTATGCATCATGGGACGATAAGCATGTGCTCTTTTATTCATTGGTCAGTACTTATCACATGACTATGACATGATCATGTTCAACGTACGCAATTACGTGCGGTGCAGCATGAACGGATTTCAAATGAACGCCCCTAATATTATTTGCTATCAGAATGAACCATACTTAAGTTGAAATAACTGAAACATGTTTGTAAAACAACATTTTGTGCATTAATATACACACAGTAGTGAAATGGCTGCTTATCTTAGTGGACATCTCATTCTAATTAGTTCATCATGTGGTATATGAAGATTTCAAACATACATGGTTTCTATCATATGCATATATGCACACACACATATACATTGTGGCTCCGGTGCAGCCAACCTTCATTGTGTAAAGGGCCCATGATATATATATATATATATATATGAGAGTAACATAATTAGAGATATCAACATGGGGGTGGGATGACACCATTAGTTACCACACTGGGTGCCCCCCCTCCCAAGACAACTACTTTACTCTCCAAAATTACTGTAAAAAATCATACCTTATTTATTACTTTGAGGTAAAGACTGCACCTCATTTGCCAGTACACCAAATGGAAATCTGGCTCACAGGAGCAGCCCTACAAAACAAATTCTGAAGAGAATGGTTGATACCTCAACTACAACATACTGCTCATAGCCCTGCAAATACACACACAGTAAACTCTGATCACAGAAGAAGAAGGAGAGAAAGAGGAGGAGGAGGAGAGAAAAAAAGAAAGAAAAAAAAATTGTTCATTTAGAGCGAATAGTCAATGTTAAAGCTTATGATTCCCAATAGTGACATATACATTATTTTTACTTATAATCAAAGCAGAGAGCTGTGGTTAGTGTACTCACCTACCAATTCAGTGGTCCTGGATTCCGTGTCCAACAATTGCATGGTGGCACTTTTTTGCCGCCTTACTAGTATAGCCGTGGATTGGGAGGTGTGAAAGCCTAGTGGCTAGCATGCCTGCCTGCCGACCCAATGGTCATGGGATTGAACTCACATCAAGGAGGATGTTTTAAAGTATTAACAATTTGTAAATTAACCCGGGCTTCCAGGATTAAGAATTTCTGGTTACCAGGAAATTTCCAGGGAAGTAAAGGCAGCCTTCAAGTGCTGATTGGTCTAAAAATATGGGGCAGCAACATATACCCAATATACCTCATGGCATGAAAAGGGGTTCTTTACTTGACTTACTTGACATAAACCCTTCAGCACTGGGTTCAAAGATTGCACACATGAACATTTATGGAAGCACCCTAGAACATGGGCACACGCTGGATTTTAACTAAGGGTTTTCTCCACACTTCAGTTGGCTACTTTCTTGGTAAAACTTGGCTGCGGTAGTGGTTTGGTTGGGTTCAATAACCCATCATGTAATGGAGATCCAGGTAAGGGATCCAGCCTCTGATGACCACTGCTGGATCCACTGAGCATGGCTGAGCTTGAGCCAGCAGAAGGCTTGCCAGGTTTGTCGCTTTTCTTCTTTGGCTGCAAAGAGAAAGATCTCAGATTGTAAGCTACTTAGAGTTTAAGTATTTAATAAAGTTAATGGGTTTTTTTCTGATAAGGTAGAGTAGTAAGAGCCATGGAGGTAAAATGGTAGAAACCATGGAGATAGAGTGGTAGGAGCCATGGAGGTAGAGTGGTAGGAGTCATGGAGGTAGAGTGGTAGGAGCCATGGAGATAGAGTGGTAGGAGCCATAGAGGTATAGTAGAAGGAGCCATGGAGAAAGAGTGGTAGGAGCCATGGAGATAGAGTGGTAGGAGCCATGGAGGTAGAGTGGTAGGAGCCATGGATATAGAGTGGTAGGAGCCATGGAGATAGAGTGGTAGGAGCCATGGAGATAGAGTGGTAGGAGCCATGGAGATAGAGTGGTAGGAGCCATGGAGGTATAGTCGTAGGAGCCATAGAGATAGAGTGGTAGGAGTCATGGAGGTAGAGTGGTAGGAGCCATGGAGGTAGAGTGGTAGGAGCCATGGAGATAGAGGGGTAGGAACATGGCAGTAGAGTGGTAGGAGCCATGGAGGTAGAGTGGTAGGAGCCATGGAGGTAGAGTGGTAGGACCATGGCAGTAGAGTGGTAGGAGCCATGGAGGTAGAGTGGTAGGAGTCATGGAGGTAGAGTGGTAGGAGCCATGGAGATAGAGTGGTAGGGCCATGGCAGTAGAGTGGTAGGAGCCATGAAGATAAGAGTGGTAGGACCATGGCAGTAGAGTGGTAGGAGCCCAGGAGGTAGAGTGGTAGGAGCCATGGAGGTAGAGTGGTAGGAGTCATGGAGGTAGAGTGGTAGGAGCCATGGAGATAGTAGAATGGTTGGAGTTGTGAAAGTAGAGTGGTAGGATCTATGGAAGAAGAGTGGTAGGACCATGGAGGTAGAGTGGTAGGACCATGGAAGAAGAGCGGTAGAACCATGGAAGTAGAGTGGTTGGAGCCACGGAGGTAGAGTGGTAGGAGTCATGGAGGTAGAGTGGTAGGACCATTGAGGTAGAGTGGTAGGAGTCATGGAGGTAGAGTGATAGGGTTCATGGAGGTATAGTGGTAGGAGCCATGGAGGTAGAGTGGTAGGAACCATGGAGGTAGAGTGGTAGGAACTATGGAGGTAGAGTGGTAAGAACCATGGAGGTAGAGTGGTAGGAGCATGGAGGTAGAGTGGTAGAAGCATGGAGGTAGATTGGTAGGAGTCATGGAGGTAGAGTGGTAGGAGCATGGAGGTAGAGTGGTAGGAGTCATGGAGGTAGAGTGGTAGGGGTCATGGAGGTAGAGTGGTCGGACCATGGATGTAGAGTGGTAGGACCATGGAGGTAGAGTGGTAGGACCATGGAGGTAGAGTGGTAGGAGTCATGGAAGTAGAGTGGTAGGAGTCATGGACGTAGAGTGGTAGGAGCCATGGAGATAGATTGGCAGGAGCCATGGAGGTAGAGTGGTAGGAGCCATGGAGATAGAGGGGTAGGAACATGGCAGTAGAGTGGTAGGAGTCATGGAGGTAGAGTGGTAGGAACCATGGAAGTAGAGTGGCAGGAACCATGGAGGTAGAGTGGTAGGAACCATGGAGGTAAAGTGGTAGGAACCATGGAGGTAGAGTGGTAGGAACTATGGAGGTAGAGTGGTAGGAACCATGGACGTTTATTGGTAGGAGCCATCGAGGTAGAGTGGTAGAAGCCATAAAGGTAGAATAGTAGGAGATATGGAGGTAGAATAGTAGGAGCCATGGAGGTAGAATAATAGGAGCCATGGAGGTAGAGTGGGGAGCCATGGAAGATGAATCATAGGCGCGATAAAGGTAGAACAGTAGAGCGACAGGAGCTGTGGAAGTAGAGTGGTAGGAGCTGTGGAAGTAGAGTGGTAGGAGCTGTGGTAGTAGAGTGGTAGGAGCTGTGGTAGTAGAGTGGTAGGAGCTGTGGTAGTAGAGTGGTAGGATCAATGGAAATAGGGTGTTAGGAACCATAGAGGTAGAGTGGTAGGAACTGTGGAAGCAGAGTGGCAGATGCAGTGGAAGTGACAAGGTCCATGGAGGTAGATTGGTAGGAGCTATGGGGTTAGAATGGCTTGATGCTGAGAATATAGCCATCTTGCAGTGATGGAGGGGCTGTTCTTGTTCTAAAGACCTGAAGAACTATGTCGACGGAAGTGACTACTGGTAACGGAAACTAACCCAGACATGTCTGGAGATAAAAAAAAAAGAAAAGTTTCACTGCACAGATGAAAAGAAAGATTAAATAATAAACTGTTTGTAAGTACAATAACTGAAGCAATTTGTGAAATAAAGATGAGGAAGTTTGATGATGAAGCAATCATAAAAAAAAGTTAGTTGCATATCCTTTGCAGGACGCAGAAGTCAACCCCAGCATTTTTTGTCTGTTTGTGATTTCAGGGCAAGTTTACATTCAATAGTTGTGCCATTGCTTTCTGAATGACCGGCACCCATACCATTTCATAAAAAAACCAACGTAAGGCAGTGTAAGGCAGCCAAATCACCCACAGCTGTATTTTGAACGCGTCCGTAACCCCTTCGCCACGGAGCCAGCAATCATAAAATAAACAAAATCTGTCATTATTGACTTCATATAGTCCATGAGTGACATCATGACCATACCACATATAGTTCATACAGTGAACAATGACTACAATCAAACATTACATTGTGCTGACTCATTTTAAATCAGGCAGCTTGTTACATTATTTACTGGACATTCCTTACTGATATGTAAACTTGCTGGCCATGTGTTCACATCCCCACTAAGGCGGGGTTTTCTAAGCACTGATCTGGGCTTCCAGGTGAACCCAGCCTGAAATGGATACTTTGAAATGTCATGGGAAGTAAAGGCAGCCACTGAGGTACTGACTACATCACCCACTGAGTGGTAATTGGTCTATGAACACATGAAGCTAGTACCAAATACCCAGTAGACCTCAAGGCACAAAAAAGGGTCCTGTACTTTTTCAAAAAAGGGTCCTGTACTTTTTCTCTTAATAAACATTTAAAAAAAAGTTAGTTGCTTGATATTTATACAACAACTTGGAGAAGACTGTAGTTATGTACCAGCCAGCTCCAGGGAATAATCACACTGTGCCGAATATCAAAGTGAATGATCATAGACTAAGTGTTGTGGACAAATTCACCTATCTTGACAGCACCGTGTCACAAGCTGCCACAATCGATGACGAAGTGAATGCAAGAATCTCCAAGGCCAGTGCGGCCTTTGGCAGACTGTACAAGAATGTATGGGACAGAACTGGAATAAGCCTGCAAACAAAGCTAAAAGTCTACAAAGCAGTTGTATTATCCTCACTGCTATATCCTTGTGAAACCTGGACTTTATCAGCGACACGCTAGGAAATTAAACCACTTCCACACAGTCTGCCTAAGGAAGCTACTGAAGATTAAATGGCAAGACAAGATTCCAGACACTGAAGTCCTAGAAAGAGCATCCATGCCCAGTATCCATACTATACTGATGAAGAATCAGATTCGTTGGACTGGTCACTTGACTCGCATGCCAGATCACAGGCTCCCTAAACAAATTTTTTACAGCGAACTGCGATGTGGTAAACGCTTCCAAGGTGGCCAGAGGAAACGTTTTAAAGACACTCTGAAAATTTCACTGAATGCTTTTGGAATTCATCATGACACCTGGGAGGCTGCAGCCAGAGACCGAAATTCGTGGCGTGCATCATTACGCAAAGGTGCAGTCATATGTGAGGCAACCAGGACTGCAAGAGCTGTGAAGAAAAGGCAGGACAGAAAAACCACTGCAGGAAATCCTCCTCCAGAGACGTCAAGCATTCTTTGCCCACATTGTCAAAGAACATTTCGAGCCAAAATAGGCCTTATCAGCCATCTTAGAACCCATGGCTCCACACCTTCAACCCCACTGGATGAAATGAATGGTCATCATCATTCTTGATGGACAAATAACATACAACATCACAATCAACACCAGTATTGTTTGGACGTCTGTGATTTTCTAGACAATTTTACATTCAGTAGTTTGCCATTGCTTTTTGAATGATCAATGCCCATGCCATTGTGAATATCTATGCAGGGTGGCCCGTTTCCAAATTGTTTGTGGCTGACTTCAAACCCAGCATAGGGGATTGTGAAACTGCGTTCACTGGACCAATGGCATTAAAGGTGGGTTTTTCCTTTACCACACATATATATTAGATATATTCTGATGAAACTTCAATGTGAAACTTACCACATAGATGTATCTGATATATTCTGATGAAACTTCAATGTGAAACTTACCACATAGATGTATCAGATATATTCTGAAGAAACTTCAATGTGAAACTTACTTACCACATAGATGTATCAGATATATTCTGATGAAACTTCAATGTGAAACTTACCACATAGATGTATCAGATATATTCTGATGAAACTTCAATGTGAAACTTACCACATAGATGTATCAGATATATTCTGATGAAACTTCAATGTGAAACTTACCACATAGATGTATCAGATATATTCTGATGAAACTTCAATGTGAAACTTACCACATAGATGTATCAGATATTCTGAAGAAACTTCAATGTGAAACTTACCACATAGATGTATCAGATATATTCTGATGAAACTTCAATGTGAAACTTACCACATAGATGTATCAGATATATTCTGATGAAACTTCAATGTGAAACTTACCACATAGGTGTATCAGATATATTCTGAAGAAACTTCAATGTGAAACTTACCACATAGATGTATCAGATATATTCTGATGAAACTTCAATGTGAAACTTACCACATAGGTGTATCAGATATATTCTGAAGAAACTTCAATGTGAAACTTACCACATAGATGTATCTGATATATTCTGATGAAACTTCAATGTGAAACTTACCACATAGATGTATCAGATATATTCTGATGAAACTTCAATGTGAAACTTATCACATAGGTGTATCAGATATATTCTGATGAAACTTCAATGTGAAACTTACCACATAGATGTATCAGATATATTCTGATGAAACTTCAATGTGAAACTTACCACATAGATGTATCAGATACATTCTGGAGAAACTTCAGTGTGAAACTTACCACATAGGTATATCTCATATGTTCTGGAGAAACTGCACTGTGAAACTTACCTCATAGATATATCAGATACATTCTGGAGAAACTTCAGTGTGAAACTTACTACATAGGTATATCTCATATGTTCTGGAGAAACTGCACTATGAAACTTACCTCATAGATATATCAGATACATTCTGGAGAAACTTCAGTGTGAAACTTACCACATAGGTATATCTCATATGTTCTGGAGAAACTGCACTGTGAAACTTACCTCATAGATATATCAGATACATTCTGGAGAAACTTCAGTGTGAAACTTACCACATAGATGTATCAGATATATTCTGATGAAACTTCAATGTGAAACTTACCACATAGGTATATCTCATATGTTCTGGAGAAACTGCACTGTGAAACTTACCACATAGATATATCAGATATATTCTGGAGAAACTTCAGTGTGAAACTCACCTTCTGGAACGGGTTCAGAATGCCCACATTTGGATTTGCATTGAATACTTTGTTAAAGTTGGTTTCCCGGTTCACAAGTTCCAACTGGTAAAATCTCTTCTCATCCTGCCAGGAAGGATAAATCAAATTCTTGTTATCTATTTCACATTAAAAAACTCATTTAAAAAATTGATAACTTTTGGCATCTAAACACAGCTGATCATGTGATTTGTGTAATCTGAGAGAAGTGGCTGGCTCTCACATTTAGAGACGTAAGTTCTCAGCTCTAGGAAGGTAACCATGTGTCCAGTAAGGTAAAGGTAGTCCAGTAGCAGATACTGCTACTCAGGTATGGAGGTTAGGCCTTCACATATTCTAGGTCACAATATAATGAAGTCAGATGGCCAGGTCCCATCCTCGTTGCCTTTCCTCCCCAGACCATTCCCAGACAAATCTGACAATTGTCTGGCATCCATTTTTATTACGTGAGGTCGACTCCCTGGATAGAAAAATAATCCTGCCTCTACTGGGGATTGATCCAGAACCACTTGGCAGGCAAGTGCACTCAACACTATGACACTGTGGCCGCTGTCTACCAAAGCTAAAATTAAAAACTTCAACCTACACATTAGGCAGTGTCTTCCAGGTTGAGTGGCCATAATTCTCATCATTTTAAATCCTTCTAGTGGACACCAGCAATGATAAATGAAAACAGTGCTGTAATTATAACTATCTTCATGTGCCATACCCATAAGCTTGGGCGGTCAAGGTTCGCCATCTCATATGATCACCAGTTTCTTGGATCAGGTCTGTGTTTTTGTCTCGATTGGCCACTTGGCCAAGCTATCTAACATTTATCTGTATGTCTTCCTCTTGCCTTTCTGCCATCAATCTTGCCAGCTGCCACTAAGTTTTCCAAACAATCTTGACTGTTTATTTCTAATTTCTCAAATCAATTTACAGTTTTTATTTGTTTCTTGCAGTACTTTCTCATTAATTTTTTCTGTTCATCCATGGTATTCTTCGCATTGTCCCCAGGAACTACATTTTCACTGCCATTAGATCTTTTTCAGTTTGTCTGCTTAATGTCTATGTTTCACATGCATTCAACAGTATAAGTTGTATATACAACTTCAACACCTTTTCTCTCGCAGCAATTGACAGCTTTTTACCTCTTACAAAAGGCTACCTCTGCTAAAGTGATTCTAGTTCTAATCTCCACAAGACATCTTCCATCAGATGTAATGACTGTTCTGCGACAGTTGCACTGGTTCACCTGCTGTAATTATACCTATTTTAAAATTCTGAACTGTCTTTTGTGAAGAATAGATAAAAATATACAGAAGGTTATAAAAAATATAATGCTGCACAAAAACTCACAATAAGGTCTTTGATTCTTATTTCCCTTTCAGAAAGCTCACATCTGAGTGTTTCAATCAACTCCAGGTCCTCGCGTCGAGATTCCCTTCGAAGATAGCGCTGATATGATTCTTCCAGTCTGGACAGGAAAAAGAAAGCAAACAGGGTTCCTAAGTCTACAAACAGCAGGACTCTGATCTGGCTTTCATACCAGGTAACCCTCCACAACATGTTTGAAACCAGAAATGCTTTCTTTTAACTGATTCAGCGCTGATGGATAATATATTGCCACATACGAACGACATCCCTTTTGGACATAAGGACGATATACCCCCATGCTAGTGTCATCGTGCTATTTGTTTTGTTTTGTGATAAGTTCCGACCATTTCAATGCTCAGTGAATGAATATTTACATTAAAATGCTTGTTCATTTAATTGTGTACCATGTTTAGTCCAAACTTACGTTTTGTTTGACACTGGATCAGTTACAAAGCACGCAGGAAGCCAAGGAAGATTGATAAACCAACACAGAACTGGCGTCGTTAGCCGCTACACGCTGCGGGATTTGCTGAGGAGGGGATCCGAGCACTTATGGACTGAATGGTTCGATGTGCAACGAGGATGATCTGTCGACTAACTAACTAACTAACAAAGCACTCACAAGTTTAGTTTAAAATAGCACAGTGAAAGTAAAACCCCATGACAACATCTTGGGGATATGGTTTGAGGTACACATGTTCACTGACTGAGTGTCATGTGGTTGGTCATGTGGTCAGTAATGAACCAGTCACCTTGACCTCTCCTAGATCTACCTCTGGAATCCATCTTGTTGAGCTTGGTAGACTCCAAGATACTCTTCTTCTCCTTCCCTTTATGCCCTGTTGGAGCATAGGCCTCAACGAACTCACGCAGATACCTTTTGCTGTCTCCTGCAGCTTACCCCATGCTCCCTATATTATTCATCTCCACTTCTAAATCTCCATGTGGTTCATTTTCCCTATGGTTTCCAGTAAAATGACTTTCTATTCTTTCTATTACTATTCTCTAGTTTTCAGAAGGTGTGACGTGCCCAGCACCACTAATCTTCTTGATTCGTTGGAACCTGGAACCTGACCAGTTCTGTCCCTAAGCTTTATATTAGTGATTTTATCACACTATTTTAGTCCTTCTATTCTGTGCAGGTATTAGTTAATTAATGTTTGTAGTTTATTTGAAACTTTTTTAGTCATTCTCCATGTTCTGGATCTTCATCTACACACTGGTACTGATTTAATGTTAGGAGTTAAATATTCTGAGTGTGGTACTAGGTTTAATTTCTTTTGACTTCCACATGTATCCAAGATTCTGCAATAATTCACGATGATCCTTTGAAAGACGTGTCCAGTCTACAACAAGGATACAGATAAGTAACTGTTATATTTATAATTTCATGTAGTGTTTTTCATGTAGTTGTGTCGGTTTGTGTTTGTTTATTCTGTCCTGATGAAGGCATTTTGTTACTTGTAAAGCTCATGATCTACTTCGTGTTTTTTGGTGATTCATTCACATGTATTCAAGTGCTATAAAAATTCCTCTTGATTTTGTTATTAATATTTTAGTATCTTTGTCTGTTGCCTCGTCTGTGTCTGTATCTATATAGTGTGTGATTCCACATCTTCAAGTGAGAGGGCTATATTGGTCAGGGCGAAAATATCCAGCTAAAATGTGATCAAACCTCCAACCATTCTGTTTGTCAGTAAGTACACAAACAACTACACTAACCCACATGATTATTTGGAAGGCCATAACAAGCTTAATCTCAAAATCTATTACGGTTGCCAACTATGAAAATAGCGCGTAACCAATTCATTATATGTTCTGTCAACTGTTTCTATTTTCTGAACACATACAATGATTTATTGTTACACTTATTTATTTTACCATCTCCAACAGATATTTGAAACTCTAACCACTGAAAGGAGATTGGTAATCATATTAATCTCATTATCCTCCATGAAAATGATGTATGTTATTTTAACAATACGAAAACCTGATTTATTTCTTTTAACGGCATGAAAATTTAATCTATTCTCTTTAATGCAGTGAAATCTAATCTATTCCCTTTTAATGCCATGCAAATCTAATCTATTCACCTCTAACTCTCTAAAAATATAATCTAATCCTTTATTTTAACTTCCAAGCAAGCACAATACTGTCTATATTATGTCTATATTATGAATTATAATTTTTTTCAGAAATTATCACAAAGAAACTTAATCTATCTACAGAAGTTGTCATAAACTTACTCTACCAATACATCTTATGACAAAGAAACTTACTCTGTCAGCAGAAGTTGTCACACAAAAACTTACTCTATCTGTAGAAGTTGCCACAAAACAAACTTACTCTATCTTTACATGTCACAAAGAAACATACTCCATATGCAGACATTGCCACAAAGAAACTTACTCTATCTGTAGAGAAGAAATTTTATCTTTCAGCAAATCCTGAGCTGAGCCAAATTGAGTCAACATAGTTTGCTTCTCCCTCAAATGATCAGCAGTCAAATTGTCCAATGCTATTTGGCTCTGTCTGGTCAGTTTGTCTTCTTGTACCCTGAAAGAAGTAAGTAATCATTCTCTCAATGTTAAATACTTTCATCTGTAGAAATGAGATAAATGATGAACAGTAATAGATCTGATGAATGGGGGTTGAGAACCTCAGAGATTATAATATACACTTCTGGTTGAAGCGGACCTTATTCATTTCATGGTATTGAATGTTGGTGTGGATTTTTATAAACCAATAAAAGAATAGTATACTCCTCCCTGAGCTTAATGTAGTGAATCAGAAGTCTAGCTTTCTTAGATAAGGGCAAAAAATGTGGAGGAAACATATGTACATTGAGCATGTTAAAGACCTTCAGAAATTGGACATAATAAAGAGCAAGCTGAATAGTCCTATGCACGCACAAACATTTCAAACATGAGAAAGACATCTACAAACTGGTACCTATGGCTTAGGTGCAGTTTCACAATTCCCCAACACTCAGAGTCGAGGGTTTGAAATCAGCTATGAGCGATTTGGAAGCAGACCACTTTGCATCAATTTTAATGGTATGAGATGTTGAACCATCTCAGAAGCAATGGCAAACTATAACTGCCTAGTAAATCACAAACAGTCAATAAATACTGCAGATGAATGCAATGTCCTGCAAAGGACATGCAACTAACATTTTAAAATATCCATAAAAAGAATATTTTCAGCGAGTGTGATTCTGACATACAGATATCTGTAAGCTTGCTAGTGTTACGGGGGTTCATGCATTGTGAGATTCTCATTGTGTGATCTATGGAAAGAGATTGAATCAAATGAGATATTCATGAGAAATGGATGTAATCCTTGGGGAAAAAAATCAATGTAATTCAGTTAACCTGTGAAACATTATATAGTAAATTATCCATCTAGTTGGCTGCTAGTTTTATATAAGATTAGGTCTTCTCTCATTTTGTGTATGTTGTTTGTTAATGCTGGCAGCCATGTTTCTGTAAACAGGTAATGTAATGAACCCATTTCCATGTCTTCATGGTATACTGCAGATATGGTGTTGGGTCTACATTTACTTGACCAAATAGTACTTGTTGGATGACAAGGCCAATATCACATGGCCAGCTGACTTCCCAGAATATTCTCTGGTGCACATTTTATGATTGTTGGCAGTCTCTGGAGCCTTTAGGGGAATTTGGGCCTAGGACCACTGGCCTGCAGGTGAGTTAACTAGCTCTGCATCACAATAGCTCCTATGCTTCTATAATGTTTAATTAATGACATCAATTTATTTACTGTTTTCTTGACTATTGCCTGGTTCTCTCTCGGTTGGAGCCTGTTGAAAATGGCATGCCTAAAACCTGTGGAGGAAACATGATCTCACTGGTACCTGGCCGTCTTGAGGGATGATAACTTGTTACATTGTGCTAAAAAAAAGGCATCACAACTACAACCAATGACAGTAAGGCCAGAGTTAGTTGTACCTCTCCATAGCACAAAGCCTGGGCTGAATTGTAGAGACCATGTGTTGCTCATGCAGCATGACCCCTCTCTCGGCCTGCCTAGTTTACTCCAGAGGAAAGGTATTTGGAACAAGACAAACTGCAGAAGCCAGATCAGCAAAGTAATGCTTCAATCCTAGATCAGCTGTCAACCAAGGCTTATGGCCTAGCCTGCCCTGTAATGAATTTAGCCTTTAAGTTGCATTTCCTTGCACTAAGATGAGGCTTGTACCCTTCCAAAGTTCCAAAAGCGCTCCTCAGCCAGAAGTTGTTAGCACAATGTAGGGTGTCAGGTTTGGTGAGCGCCGCCCAATGTTCAGTGCTAACAGTTGAGTTCTGTTGAGTTGAGTTAAGAACCGACATCACTGCACTTAGGACATTCCCATACATGCTCAGTCCCCTCGTTCAACAGCCAGCGAAGAGTCATACTTCTAATCGTTCCTACCGCTATCTGATTAAAAGTTCTCCTGGTCTTCCCTCTCAGTTTTGAGATTCTTCCAGAACCCCTGCCGATCCCCCGCAATCTCATTTTTTCCACATATGGGTTCTCAATCTGTTCCTCCGCCTTCTCCACCTGGTCCCACAAGCGCACGACCACCTCCCCCTTGTCCATAGGCAAACTACAACCAAGGGGTGCATTCACTGCTAGCCTATCAGCCTGTTCATTCCCCCGTACCCCCGTATGGCCAGGGCAAAATATCCATACAATTCTCACAATCTGTGACCTCTGAAGTGACAAGAGCCATTCCACACAAAACATTCCTTTCTCCACCTTACTAAGCATACTCTTTGAATCCGTAATGATTACAACGTGTGTTGCAGTGGTCTCCTCTAGCCACCGGAGTGCCGCTGTTACATCCTCCACCTCCATTTTCATGCTGGAGGTTGTAGTCTCATATTCCAGACTCTCTGTTTTCAAGACTTTGCAATAAAGCCCCAGCCACTACGTCTGTTTCTCACCACTGACTCATAGGTGTAGGTGACTATGTAACCTTGATGTGTGTTGCTCTGGATCAGCTGTTGCACTTCAAACTCAGTGCGGCCCGCTGCCCATTCTCTGCACTCACGACCCAATGTTATTATTACATTGTGCCAGTCCGTGATGTCTTCCAGACCTTCAACCCACTCTCTTTCACACTATATGGTCTCTAGATCACACACCTGACGTATAGAAAGTTCTGCCTGTGCCATCCAGGACCTGCCTCATCTTAGTCTATGACCCTTGACCATATCCATTGCTGCATGCAGCCTGTGATCCCTATCTGCGGCAACTCTCAGGTACCATTTGGCCTGAAGGACCCTATGGTAGCGACAGGATATGCCTCATGCATATAATTGATGTGTCCTTTGTGCACCCCAGGATTAACCGCATGGCAGCATTCTGTATGCGCTCCAATTTTTCAAGCTGGCTCTTTGATACTGTCAGCAGCCCCAAACCATACTCAATTACAGAAATTATTAACTGCTGAAAGAACCTGTACAGCATCCTCTGATCTACCCTGGTTGCTGCCATAACCCTCAATGCATTAAGTCCCCTACCAGCCTTCACTACTAAGGCCTCCACATGATCCTTAAAAGACAAACACCTGTCAAAGGTGATACCCAAGTACTTCAATTTACTCTCTCGACTAAGAGGACATCTATTCAACATAATACCTGGGACATCTGCCTTCACGATCCGGTTATCCAGGGAGTACCACACAACCGATGCCTTGTCTGGGTGTATAATGGCCCCTGCATCCCTGCACCACTCCACTACCCTGTTTAATGCCAACTGTAAGTCTTTTGCCAAACTGGCCCTGTCTCTGCCATGTTTGTACACCAGCACATCATCTGCAAATGTCAAGATTCTACCCACACCTGGTGTCTCAATAGCTGCAATTTTGCTGGTGTAGACATTAAAGAGCACTGGGGACAAGGCAGATCCCTGCAGCAACCCAGGTGTAATAGTACAGGGCTCAGAAGTCCAGGTACCCATGCGCAATGCAACCTTACGCTCATAAACGACTGCCACAACCCATCTAACAAGGCAAGGGCAGACTTCCATGTCCAACAGTGTGTGTATTAACCGATCATACCTGACCCTGTTATACGCATCCTCTAGATCAAGAGCTACCGCCACTGTCTCCTGTTTATCCTGGAAGCCCTCGTAGACATCAAATGCAAAAGTCGCAGCATTGGCCCAGGTGTCCTTCCCAGGCCGGTAACTCCCAAGTCCTTGGAGAAGCAGATTACAACTTTCCAAATGTCACTCGAGCCTGCATGCTACTATCTTTTCGAGGACTTTGCCATACATGTTTTGCAGGGTTATGATTCGGTATCCAATAAGTCTGGAGTGATCCTTACCTGGCTTTTGGAGTGGGACCAGGTAGCTATGCAGCCAATCGTGGGGTATTTCCATCATATTGATGCTTAGGTTGAAACAAAGAGCCATCTCCTCCAAGTCCCCATCATTTATGTTCCTCATATGGGTGAACTAAACAAATTCTAGTGAAAAAAAGGAGGTGCTAACAGAAAGCAGGTAGTACTGTCTACTGCCATATGGTAGCTCACCCATATTTGACAAGACCTGACAGCCTGGAATCATGACCAACCTAGACCTAATCCCAGCCAGTATTTTGTACTGTACTGTATCATGATCTAATCCTAATATGTGAAGGATAAGACTCACACCCCAATATCTGTATCTGATTTGGGACTACCTTTTTAAAACGGGAATATTCAAATGTTTGGTTTATTAGTTAAATAAACTTGGTTTATTGATAATTCTCTTGTGGTCAGATCAAACTCAGTCTAGTTCTGACCACTGACAATTGGTCACTTATGGTAGGATGACCACTGTGCAGATCATGGGTGAACTAAACAAATTCTAGTGAAAAAAGGAGGTGAGAACAAAAAGCTGGCACATGCTGAAGAATTTAATTAATAAACCAAACAGAACTAGAAGGGTACCCAAGGGATAAAGTGGAAATACATCATGCCCTCAGAGTATCAACCAAATCACAGGAATTTACAAGAACTGAATCAATGACAGTATTCATAGTGTGGGAACTGGTAATGAGAATTAGCAAAGTACAGAAAGAAAGAAGTCTACTCAAAAGGTGCAAAAAATCACAGTTAACAAATACAGAGCTGGTACAAATTGCCATTTAATACTGATGGATTTGTAAACTGTAGACTACAGCACTTATGGGGTTGCTGGGAGTGCCACAAGGATACTCCATCAATAAGTGACAACTGGCACTTAGAGAAAAATACTGTAGATATATAGGAGTAATAAGTGAAAGATGCTACAATATACAGAGTTTGGCATAAAATGTGTGAAAACTGCTCCAGCTGGAACACTGACAGGAATAAATGAATGAATCAACAAAAATAATAAGTAGAATTCCATGAGTTAATGATAAAATCCTAGGTAAGATGTCAGTATTTATCTGTCGGGGACAAAAAGAAAACCGTAACCTGCACAGTTTGTGGCGACTGCACTAGCCAGGCGGCCTTAATTCCTCAGGCTCAAGACCCCACTGTCCTACACTGCAAGGTACTACAGGCAGTAGATGAGTTGTTTGACAGTGACAATGATATGTCTTCTAGACGGGTTCCTTTCATCTTTTCTGGCTGTGGTATTAATTTGAATAATGAAGACACAAACAACAGATTGCACGATTTATTGCCTGGCATATTTCACTGCATCTCGTCAGGTACATACTGCAGAAATTCATACAACATAAGTAAAATAACTATATAAATCCTTAAAGCTGAAATACACACATGTTTGCACAGTAATGTCAAATGTCTACCACGGTAATTTTAAACTGACTAACATGTCTTTCTGTTTGCAAAAAACTGGCCTATGTATTATTATTATTTCCTTATCATTGTGAAAAATGGAAAGATTTGCGGAAAGAGAGATAGAAGAAGACAGCATGAGAGGATTCTTGACAGTCTTGTGTCATGGCACGGAAGGGAGTCAACACACGAACTGATCCATGATGTCGTAGATCGTAATTTGTGGAGAGGCATGATTCCCCAAGCCAGCTGGCAAGGCATTGGATGATGATAATTCTAGTCAAATGTTTTTAAAAATTTTCGATTTTGCATAAAACATTGTCTATGGGATGGTGTAGCCAGCCCCATCCCAACTCTTCTTAGTTGCCTCTTACGACGTGCATGATAGGTTAATATTATCATTCTTTGCTTTAGTAAAGGGCCTCACTAACACACTGGCAAAAAGATTGCAAACTACCATTAAAAATCACAAGTGTTTACTTTCAAAGAGGCTAAATACACGAAGGAAGTGACCACTAGTAAGCCAGAAGTCTTTAGCATGTTTTAATCAAACATAAAATGTACATGAACACATATCATGATGGTTAGCATTCACATGAAAGCACCAATCCCACATTGAAAGAGTTAAAATAAAAACAATGTATAATAACAATAAGTTAAAACGATGGGAAAAAATGAGAAAGTAGTCATACCTCAACTGTTGACTTGCTTGTCTATGTGCTTGTTGTACTTCCAAAACCTTGGTGTCTATCTCCTTCTTCAGTCTGCCTATCTCCTCTTCTAGATGCACAACCTGGTCTTTCAGGTTCTTGATGTGTTGTTCTCTGCTGACAATTTCTCCCTGAAGCTCCTCCAGCTGCAGCATGTGATCCCTCTCCTGCACGTCAGTCACAGAGAGTTATAACCTGTGCTGGGTGTTTTGTGTTCAACTGAATTTGTTTAGGTAATTATTTACGAAAGGACAAGACAGTCACTATTTTGGCCACATTTTGAGAAGGGTGATGGACTGAGCTTGAGAGCAGCCAACAAGCAGTTGATGGTTATGGTCTCAAGTTCAAATCTACCTATGGAAAGATAGGGCTCATCATCTTGGAGTCTATAGGATGTAAAAAGTGTTGACCTGTGAACTATTGTGGTGTGTAACTAGGTGTGGGGAGCCACAGTGGCCCAGTGACTAGCATGCTTGCCTACAAGCCCAGCTCACGTGCCGGAACTCTCATAATGATGGATGTTTAAAAACATGAATTGGACTTCCAAGTCCATCCAGCCTACATGGGTACCAGGAAATGTTCTGAGAAGGAAACACACCTGGAGTGATACTGACCCCATTATCTGCTGAGTGTCACATGGTCTACACAAATACTAGGCTAGCACCATATACCCAAGACACCTCAAGGCATGTACAGAGTTCTGTACTGTGTTCTTACATAACTAGTTATGACTGTCTGTCAAAAAACAGCTGTCATCTACTGCCTGTAGTACCTTGCGGTGTAGGGCAGGGAGGGGGCAGGGGGGTCTTGAGCCTGAGGAAATAAGGTTGCCTGGCTAGTGCAGTCGCCATGAACTGTGCAGGTTAGGATTTTCTTTTTGCCCCAACAAAAAACCCACACCTTACTGAGGAATCGAACCTGGGTTTCCCGGAGGAGAACTCGGCATTCTTAGACACTCGGCCAGCCGCTCCTCACTAGTTATGACACCCACCTCAAAAGAGGAGAAAGGAATAAGCAGAACGCCACCATTTTGGTTTTCTCTTAATTTGTCATCAGTTCTCAGCCAGATGTTCAATGATAATGAAAGAACGCTGTAAACTAAAGAAATAATTAAAATGTATAACAATGTGGGAGAGATCATCAATATCTTTCTTGAAACATAGTCGTCATCTGAAAATGAATTTTTGGCAATGTTGTAGTACTTCAAATCCCTTGGGTAGTTAGTGAAAGATCACAGCAGACAGGATAACTGTAGCAGTTAATAGAATAATTAAGAGTAGAGTATGGTGTCTGGTAGCAGAATGGAAACAAAATGTCAAAGAGAGTGGAAAGAATCATTTATATATTAGTGAAGATACATTAGACCTACCAGCTCTTTGAAAACACAATGCTAGTCCTCAGAGAGAAACATACAGACAATAATTATTACACTTAAAATCATACATTAAAAAACAAATTAAGTTTTAATGAAGGCTAAATAAACATGACTGATAAATACTAATATGGTGGCAACAAAACATGTTTTTATCGTTGTCTGTAATGACCACAAATTCCAAGAATAGATATAAATCGGTTACAACACAATAATGTATTTTATTTACACAAGGCAGGAAGGTAGGAGTCATCATGTCTGGGCGTGTGATATACGGAATGTCCTTAGCCTCAGTAAAAACTTATGTTAGATTTATTTATTTAAAAATTGTTTAGATTTATGTTAAATCGTTTGTTTTAGATTAATTAATTTAAAAAAAAAAAATCAATAAGCATCTGCATGAGTGCTATAGAAATTTTCTTTGTGACCCTTGGCCAAGGATTGCTGTCACTAGACATGAACATCTCCATAAGTGCTCCAGACTCCACCCATAGGAAACACAAGGATAATCTCAGTACAGTACACAAAATCTATAGTTCTGATACGGATTCAAAATTGTGTATACGAGAATGACACATTCTATAAATACTTGTTTTTGAGTTACTTACTTGCATATCCTTTAAAGGGCATTGCAATCAACCTCAGCATTTATTGGCTGTTTATTATTTAATGATGACTTTTAGTTCAGTAGTTTGCCATTGCTTTCTGATGGGTGAAAGCTCATACCATGGAAATCAATGTAAAGTGACACAGTATGTTGGGGTATTATGAAACTGTGTATTTCACTACCCCCAACGCCACAGATAATGGTTTGTTTGTGAGTAGCTTTCCTAATGACAATATTTAGCCTGGGCATCAACCTATTTAGCCTGGACATTGACCTATGTAGCCTGTTATTTTAAATTTCCAACTGTAGAGGTATCTTCAATGTGCACACGAGTCCCCTGACTGGTTTGTCCTTGTTTGAGAAGGGAAGGCATCTGACCCCCTACCCTATGATGGGGTGCAGCATATCATCCTTTCCTTATTTGTAAAAATACACAACAGTCCGCACTGTGAATCGAACCAGGTCTGCATGAACCAGAGCCAGACATTGCAACCTCTGAGCTATCCCCCCATTTCCTCACCCTGAGTTATTTGCACATAAAGCAAGCCAGAGATGTAATAAGAATATCTGTCTGGAAGCTATTATGAACAGCTCAGAGTTTAACCCATTACCAGGCAACTAAAGAACATTCTGCAGAAACATGCAATGGCCGTATGATGAACAAAATAAACCAGTCTAGTGAATCCACATTTCACAAATTTAAAAAAAAAATGGTTTTAGGACTCAAGGTTCCCCAGGGGCCAGAGGTGCCTCATGAGGTTCCACATCTTTGTGTCATTCGGATGACTGCCTCTGCAGGCGGCCATGGCTAGATCAAAGTGCAGATTTATTTTAGGCCTCCTAGTCCCACAATGAGCCTTTTGGCCCAATGTGGTCCACTTAGGCCCATCTCCCAGTGTTGGTGGCTTGGAATTTGTTAGCTTTTATCTTAGCCAAATGGCAGAGAAGCGATGAACAATTTCACTAAAACTGTGACACATAAAACGTGAAGGGTTAAAGAAATGTGTTAATTCTCCAATTAAAATCATCCTATAAAAAAATACGATATTTTACCAAATTAATGTGACTAAGAGCTTACGTTTGGTGATGGTGATTAAATAACTAACTAAGTAAAGAACCCTTTTACATGCCTTAAGACGCATTGGGCACATAGTGCAAGACGTACAGTTTTATAGACCACAAACAACTGATTTATCATGATCAGAGGTTAATAATGAAAAGCATTATGATTGCTCAAGACTACAAAACTGCAGTGACTTCCCTTGCTAGAAGAAACACAACACAAGAGCACTCAAATGGTCTTCTAGAAATAGAGCTGCATTATTGCAGTTGTTTACCATTCAAGATGCTGTGTCAAAGGAAGAACCAGATAAAGAAAAAATGCTACCTAGGTAAACAGATTCTGTGCCAAAGAAAACGTGAGATTGGGTCAAACAAAAATAGATGGAAGAAAATGGAGGTAGGGGTATGTCACAGTTATGACTTAAAAGTTGTTAATATGGTAGAAGACATGTATTATAATACAATGATAACACTTAGGCGATATATCAGCCCATGGCAGATGTGGGAAGTGGCTTAAGTTGATTCATCTTCCCAATGCACTTAGTCAGTTACAGCAGAAAGCCTTCCCTCTAGGAAGTGGTTTGGAGTCAGTTGGCAATGAAATACCTAAATACCAGATCAGGTCTAATCTCAGTCAGCCTGTAAGTGCTGTGATGAATCCTGGCCTTGTTATATCCTGATACGTCTCTCCATAGATGTGAAGTTCCAGTACCTGTCTGGCAAAGCACACTGGTTTGTAAGTTTGGAGAAGGGAAGGAGGACTCTGCAATACAGTCCTCGCAGAGATGGTATTTTGGTTCTGGGTGAGGAGGAAAGTCTCTACACTAACATCACTTCAATACACGCAAGCTCATTTCAGGGCTCATGTGACCTCAATGCCAAAGCATTGAACTTGAGTTAAAACTCAGGCTTCTAGAGGATTCATAATCAACCAACCAACCAAGGCATGTGTATTTTAAGATAATTAAGTGGAAGAATATGGGTGTGTGTCTGTAAACAACTTTCCCTACATGCTGATTTACAAGTTAAAAGAAAACTGACTTAAATAAGTGACAAATTAAAACAAAATCTTAAGAGATTATTAAAAACTTGGTGAAATACATGAAAAAGTCAAACACAAATCTTTTGAGATTATTAACAAATTTTAAACAGACTGATTTTCTACCAACGAGACTATACTGGCAGAATTCTGTGATATTTCACAGGTACAATAATTTTTTATGAGTAACTCCATCACTGTCATATTTGCATGATGAGCACTGTCATTAACTAACTCAAGTGTGCCTCATTCTCCTCAACTGTCTTGTTTTTATCCTTTAAAGCTTAACGTCTCCAAAATGCCAGCCATATTTTTAACTAATTATTTTCTTTAATTACTGATCTTATCATTTCTTCTTCTGTATTTTAACAAGTCTATTTCTGATCCTTCCTACTGTAAATTATTTTCTTCTATATGTGAATGTCAAAGCTCTTGTCTACGACCTCTTCCTGTTGAAATTTGTTTGTTCCTTTCATACTTTTTCTTTCGTTTCACATTTGTTCCCAGTTCAGACTTATTTCTATGATAATGTGCACCCTGACTCAAAGCACAGCTGCACACAGACTAGTTTGCCTTTCAACTCTAGCACTTCCATAATTACTTCCTTCCTGGCACATACTGTATGCTAAAACTGTGATGTGTCAGGAAAACAAGAAGGCAGTAATTATTGCATGAACAGTTCACCTACCTTCTGTCTGGAAATTTCCACAGCTCTGTCCAGCTCCATCCTGGCAACCCTAATCTCATTTGAGTGTGCCTGTTTGAGCGCATCAACTTCTGTCTTATGTTTTTGTTCTAACTTGTTTTGCAAGGTTTCTGCAAGGTAAAGGCAAACTGAGTGTACCTTAGTGTCAGGGCAACCACTGATTGCTTTTTCTCTTCAAGTTTACTCATTAGTAAGCAACATTTATGTGTTGGCATTACTCCTTCTTTGTTTGTTGTCCCTCGTTAATTAAAGAAAGCTAGAAGAAAACTACCACATTTCCTTTATTTGTTGCTTTTCATTATGTTCACATAGTGAACAGCTCTCCCCATATTTGTTTTGTATCTGATATTTTTGATTACGTTCACATATTGAACAGCTGTCCATATTTCTATCTTGTGTCTGTTATTTTTAATTATGTTCACATACTGAACAACTCTACACATTTCTGTCTTGTATCTGTTAAGTTTTTATTATGTTCACCCACTGAACAGTGCTTTACATTTCTGTCTTTGATTTGATGTTTTTGTTGATGTTCACATATTGAACAGCTTTTCTCTTACACACAACAAACATGTTTACTTAGGTTATAGCAGTAGGAAAGATACAGCACTCTGCACTATGTCACGTGCCCTATTGACTAGGAATCAAAGTGGCATTGCGTTACTATTCTCTCTAGCCAACAGTCACCTAGGGCTAAATCCCTAATTTTAGCAAGGCTGGACCCTTTTCAGAGTTAGAGCAAGGTAACGATAAAGATGATACAACACTTCAACATTTAAACAGTTCAAGAGGATAGACTTATTGCACTGGGTTTTACCCCATCTGACTCAGTCTCTCTCTCTGTAGAATGGCAAGCTGTCTACCAAGAGCATCACAGAAAGCACAACTACAGGGTGTTTGTAAAGTCACACTACACATTTTTGAACAATTTTGAAAACTTAAGTACATGATGTCACTAAAAAGTGCTAAAAATTCATTAAATTAGTTACAATAGTGTAGTGAGACTTTGCAAACACCAGGTATATATCTCCAGCATGGACCTTTAGGAGTCTCTGGAAAAGTTGCACTCATGGTCTGAATTATGCAGTCCATAATCAAACCCACAACCTTCAGAACACGAAGCAGATGGCTTAAACACTTTGCCAAGGAGTCCTGCTATTGGACATCTGCTGACCTTCAATGTTGTGATGATAAGAATGAGGATGATCTAGGTCAAACTGTAACAGAAGATGCCCAATGTGAGACAGCTATTAAGGATTATGATGGGAAAAAGGGCATTTAGAGTAAAACAACAAACTCCCAACATCAAAGAATATACGAAGGTGAGTCAATAAGTAAGTCACACAGTTCTGTGGGATGGCAGGTCAATGTAGTTGGTATTTTCTACAGGTGTCATTAGGTGACAGCAACATCAAACTTTATATTCCCAATCGCAAGGTGGCACTGGGTGTCTTATGTGCATGCACAGCACATAAACAAAATGGTACTGTACTTACGGAGTGTACAACCAACGAGCAATGTGCTGTTGTGCAGTTTTTGTGGGCAAAAGGACTGCCTGCAAAGGACATTCATAAGGAAATGTTTCCTGTTTATACTGACTACCAGCCGGAATCAAAGCGTGCTTCAATGCAACGGAAACATCCTTCTTCGCCTTGTGTTCAAACATTCAAGGTTACTCCATCAGCAGGGAAGCTGGGATTGTCAAGGAGTGCTTTTAACCAATTTCAAGAAGAAAGAATGCGAATTCTGAATCGTACTGTGAAGTTCTATCGATGCTTCATGATGCAATTCAAAGAAAACATCCAGGACTGCTGACTAGAGGAGTGTAGCTTCTCCATGACAATGCCTGATCACATACGGCTCGATTAACTCAGGAGAAAATTAACCAACTAAGGTGGGAAGTTCTGGAACATCCATCTTACAGCCCCGACTTAGCACCTTGTGATTTCCACCTTTTTGGTCCACTGAAAACCCATCTTGGCGGGAGACATTTTGCGAATGACGCCAAAGTTGAATGTGAAGTGAAAACATAGTTTAGAATACAGAGCACACAGTTCTATACAGCCGGTTTGGGAGGACTGATAAAACGATGGGATAAGTGCATCAATGTTGGTGGAAATTATGTTGAGAAATAAAGGGACAATGTATGTATAAAAATAAACTGGTTTCAAGTTGTTATCATATTTAGTTATTTTTGTACAGCCGTTTATGACTTACTTATTGACTTCCCATCATGATCAACAACGGAGTGATCAACTTGATCAACAACAAGAATCCTTCAAATGCACTAACCAGTAGCATTACATGATTTTTAAATATGGTGGGCATAAGTGTAATGAAAATCATATAGAGGCATTTTAGATGTGGTGTGGCTGGAAAATGTCCCCAAAAAACCAGCTGGGCTGAAAAATTAACATATGAACAAGTTCTAGATAACACAACAGAATAAAGAAGACTTCGTAATCAAAAGAGCAGACTCTCATAGCTTGGTCAAAACCTAATACATGAAGAATCACCAAATGGGTACTAGAAGCCACAATGCTGGATTAAATAGGAATAGACAGATCCAGAAAAACATTTATAAATCATGCACACACAGATCTATCAATGCAAATATACATGGAGTTGAAGAGAATGGTACAAGACAGAAAATTGTGGCATGGAATGATCAGGAAGCTTCACAGCCAGCCCAAGGCTTGAAATACTTGATGATGATGATGATGATGATGATGATGATGATGATGATCATCAAAATGTTTTTCTGGATCTGTCTATTCCTATTTAATCCAGCATTGTGGCTTCTAGTACCCATTTGGTGATTCTTCATGTATTAGGTTTTGACCAAGCTATGAGAGTCTGCCTTTTTGATTACGAAGTCTTCTTTATTCTGTTGTGTTATCTAGAACTTGTTCATATGTTAATTTTTCAGCCCAGCTGAGTTTTTTTTTTGGTTTCATCATCATCATCATCATCATCATCATCATCATCATCATCATGATGATGATGATGATGATGATGATGATGATGATGATGATGATGATGATGATGATGATGATGATGATGATGATGATGATGATGATGATGATGATGATGATGATGATGATGATGATGATGATGATGATGATGATGATGATGA
>JACEFZ010027959.1:337500-407500 GCA_014155875.1 Cepaea nemoralis | reverse complement strand
ACTCCGACTTCTGGGGTACTTGAAATTTAAATCCACTCGCTAAGAAAGAGAAGTTTTAGTCCAATTCCAGCATCAGCACACTGGGTGTTTAAATTTGGCCATGCTGAGCTCACTAATTTGTTTATCATAGACAGTATTCAATAGAGTAGACAGGTACACAATCTGGGTGTTATTAGAAATGTATAGTAACCTTGTCTGGGTTGCTGAAGAAGTGTGCATCACATGTGTGGTTTCTATAACCAATATCAATCAGATCATGACACTCGTATGATGAGCTGAGTCACTGTTCTAAGACAGGAAAGGAAAAGATAGGGATCAAAGGAACTGGTCTACTAACATCACATAATCATGATTTAGTATGCACGACACCTTTAACATTTCACATTCTGGAAACAATATCTTCTGTGAGATGACCTTCACTTGTTTGGTCTAGTATAATCTGACACTTTGCTCCGTTGTAATGATGACAATTAATACTTATTTGTACACAAATTTATGTCATTGCATACTAGTTTCACTCCTTCTCCTTCCCCACTTCCAACTGTAAGTTTTAAAAAGTTGCATATCCTTTACAGGACACAGCAGTCAACACCCACATATTTTTGGCTGTTGTGATCTCTTGGCAAGTTTACGTTCAGTAGTTTGCCATTGCTTTCTGAATGACTGGCATCCATACCATTTCGTAAAAATCCAACCCAAGGCGGTCTGCTGCCAAACCACCCACAGCTGTGCTTCAAACGCGGGTATGTGGGATTATGAACTGCGTCCGTAACTCCTTCGCCACGGAGCCGGCTAAAACTGTAAGAAAGGAGGAAATAAAAGACATGTAAAACTAAGATATACCTATCTCGTTTTGGTGTTTAGATCTCAGGCCATCCAGTGCCTCCTGCTTGTGCCTCTGCTCCAGCTTAATGGCATTCTCAAGGACTGCCTTGTGTGCGGTCATCTGGCTCTGAAGCTCCTCCATGTGCAGTTGCTTTAACTTGGCTTCAAGATCCTGATAGATGTGTTAAATTAATTGCTGTTTCAGAGGCAAAGCAGCAAGTCTCACAGACTCCTACTCAATCATCATAACCATCAGTATAGTCAAATGTACATAACTGATAGCTTAGCTAAAGTACTAACAAATGTTGCAGGATGTTGTGATTAAATGAACACCACAAACTGATTAGAGAAATTAGATGTAGACAGTGAAATGTTTTGGGCATGTTATGAGAAGAAATAAACTGGAGAACTTGGTGACAACTGGCAAGAGGAAAAGAGCAAAGGGAAAGCAGAGAAGTAAATCCCTGGATGGCTTGACCACATGGCATGGTCGGGACAAGAACACAGAGCTGATCTACTGACTCTGGTGATCATGTGAGATGGCGAAACACGCTTACCAGCATGGCACATGATGTTGTTGCTGTGATCAACCCCAGGTTGATTTTCTAGGCAATTTTATTTTCAGTAGTTTGCCATTCCCGGTCTCCCTGGTCTAGGGGTTACACGACTTTCTCCGTAATCCCATATACTCTCATGAGTAATGTGACGTGTGTGAGAATTGGTAGCGGTTCTCTCCATGTCGGTAACTTATGGGGTATGTGAGCCGGTCGCTCAGAAAGCAATGGCAAACTACTGAGCATAATCTTGCCAAGAAATCAACAAACAGTTGAAAGATGCTGATGTTGACAGTGGTGTCCTCTATAGGATATGCGAACAAACAAACAAACAAAAGTTTGCCATTGCTTTCTGCTTGAGACATCAACATTTAAGTGCAACTGACTGTTGTGTGGAATGAATGAGAAATCAACATTTAAGTAGTTTAAAGTCGCTTAAAAGTTGACAGGGTCGACTTCATTGCACCGGGTTTTATCCCATATGGCTCAGTCTCTTTCCGCAGCGTGGAAAGCGTCGCACAAACTCCGTAGCTCTAGCGACGACCCACAGGAGTCTCCGAAAAATTTAACTCGAGAACCGAAGGACGCGGCCCAGAATCGAACCCACAACCTTCGGAGCCTGAGTCAAACGGCTTGACCACTTCGCCACAGAGACTGTTGTGTGGAATGAATGAGAAATCAAAATTTAAGTACAATTGACTGTTGTGTGTAATGAATAAGAAATCAACATTTAAGTGCAACTGACTGTTGTGTCGAATGAACCCACTACAAACTGTAAAAAATAAAAAAAAAACAAGTCTCTAAACTGGAACCTGCTAGGGACCTTTTGTAGGCCTGAGTGAACAGAGGAATAGATGTACAGGCTTTCCTCTCCTAACAGATGAACCCTCGTCTAACCACACTCATGACAATATCAGCGTAGCCTTACCAGGTATAAAACCAGATATAAATTATAAATAGCTAAACCACATGCTAAATGGATCTGTGCCCACTTGAAGACATATGGAAAAGGGAAGCCAAAGAAGCTATTCAAGGATGGAAAATCAAATTCAACTTGAAGACACAGCAATATGTTGAGAGATAACCATCAATACTAAAAATTATGTTAAACAATAATTACTAAAGAAATGTTCTGAAACAGACACAATAAAGGCATTCTGCTCTGCCAAAGGGAAATGGTGTCACTAGACTCAAATGCCTTTTGTTCAATAAAAGTGAATATACAAAATTTCTGCTAATGTGAAGGCTGCATATAAAAATCATAAATAACAGAAAACTTCATGGCAGAACATAAAGATCAGGTTTCTGATCACTAGAAGCGGTTGATCAGAGACATCTGTTCTACTACTTCACTAATGATGGAATTAACAAACTACATAATTTTCAACTATTTATGTCACCTGTTTACAGTGCGGTTGATATATTTGCACCTGTTGCTGGACATACCAGCCCTTCGCACTGTATTGTTTCACTGGGTTTACCTTGACTCTTAATTCCGTACTCACTGTGTTAGATTTGAACTAACGAATAAATTTTATGTTCAAAGGGTTAAGGCACACAGGCTGATCTAACATTCTGCCCTTCTTATCTCCGTCCTTTCATATATCATTTTATTTATACATCACTTATTAGATAACAATAATAATAATAATAATAATATATTCAATATAATATATGCACTATGCAAAAATCGTTACTACATGACTGATCAATACTAATTATTATTATGGTAATTGTGACAAGGTTGAGGTATGTAGCCAGACGCACAACCTGGAAGTGGATTAAGGGGTGGTCTTTTTTAAAAAAATATTCTTCTCCTCTTTCTTCCTTATTCATCATCTTCTTTTTTCTTCAGCAATCAGTTTAATATACAATGTAGTCTAACTAAAGAAAGGGCTGACTTGCCACAATAAATCCACCAGTCATCAACATAAAGCCCTCATGGAGTGTCACAGTCTCTCCTCCACTTCCATCTCCTGAGATCAGGTTTGAGCCCTCATGTCACTAAACTGACGGCACATTGACTGTTATTGTGTTTAGTACAGTTTGTGAACCCTCTGGAAGACTGCGCGTTGAACTCTTATATCCAATGCTCTGGTGTTAGGTGATCTCAGCCATGAAAGGGCTGGCAGCTATCTCCATTGAGGTTGGGGCAGAGGTGTTCTCTTGAGCAAGTAACAAAGTACTATCTCAACGAAGACTGTTTGCAGAGTTCTCCTTTCCCTTTCCAAGCCCAGAAACCAGCTGGTTGTGCAAGACCAGTACTGGAAGTTCCCATGTGGGAATAAGCATATTAGGATGTGACCAGGTCATAAGTCAACACAGCACAAGCGGAGAGCTGGGCAATAGGCCTATGATTGTAACAATTCCTCCACAGTATTTCATTGTGAACACACTTCAATCCAATCCCCAGAGGGAGAGGGTACATTTGCCATTTGTGTTCTGATGTCTGATGGATATATAGATAAACACACTGGACAGCTTTCATTGTGTAGAGTCATTGCCTTCGATTCTCTGCTCTTGATTCAAGTAGCCAAACTATGAGTTTTGGGCAGTATTGAACTCTTTTACTTTCAATCTCAACTAGATATTCCTATGTTACCACAAAAGCAAAAACTGCTATGAGTTGCTGGTTTGCTTCTGAAGATAATTCTTTGTCTTAATGTTAATGATGGTGTAATGGCTAGGACATTACACCGACAATGGCATGAATGTGGTCGGACATGGGTTTGATGCCTGCACTCGCTGCTCACTACGGGAGGGAAATCCTAGGTCCCCATATTCCTATGTGCATTCAGGCCTAAAAATGGAATGGTCCTAGCACTTCACATGCCAAAGCAGTTCCTGGACTTTTGTTTCTTACATATCCATCTTGAATGTTTGACCCAAGGAGAATAATTTGAGAAGCACTGATCCAAGCTGACACTGGCCCCTTGTAAATTGATGTCTATCTCTGGGCTAGCTGGAGACATGAGTATGAGAGAAGGCACTTCACATCTCTTGAACCATGCAACAATTATTCATGCCGCAGTTGTGTCTCCAGCACACACACAAAAAACTGGTCACTAGCTGGGTCACAGAAGAAAAGAGTCTCAGATGACCACTAGCCCAGAGCTCTCGTATACTCCCTAGTAGATTATTTTTAGTGACACAAAGTTAGACCAGGCTGGTTGGATACAAATTAGGTAAAGTGAAGGGCCTACTTCATGAAGGCACTTGAGGGAGGGAGGACAGATTCACATGTGGTCAGATGGATGAAGGTGTGGAAGACAGAAAGAGCAAGAGAGGTACAGAAAGTGGTACAGACAGAATGAGAGACAGAATAGATGCGGGGGGAGGAACACGAGAGAGAGAGAGAGAGAGAGAGAGAGAGAGAGAGAGAGAGAGAGAGAGAGAGAGAGAGAGAGAGAGAGAGAGAGAGAGAGAAGAGAGAGAGAGAGAGAGAGAGAGAGAGAGAGAGAGAGAGAGAGAGAAATGCAGAATCAATTAGGGAGATAATCAAAGAAAGAAGGAAAAAGAAGAAACCAAGAAAGATGCATGAAAAATAAAAATAGCGAGACAATGAGACAGAAACAGACAGAGAGACAGGATGAGAAGTAAATAAATTAAAATAAAGAACATGCATGTATCTAAAGCAAAAAGATGTTATGATTTTATGTCTATAATGTCCCCATCATTCTTCTATAAAACCACATCTCTGCACTTGATCATTGGCTCTATTCTCTGTTTGTGGGATTGTCAGCATTCTGCGAAGGAACCACATCTCAGTGACCTCTCGTTTCTGTCACATGTGTCCATGATTGGCATGCACTAACACGGGTGTTGTTTTACATTTATAATTGCATTCTTTCACTTTTATTGACAAAGACGTGTTCTTCATCTGATTTAATTCTACCTTTTCTTGTGTTATTATGCATATTATCTGTGTTTATACATATGAAACTCAGCACTTACAGCTGTAACATTGGTTTCTTTTATAATAAAGGATGAATTTATATGAATATTTCAACTATTAACTACAATAAAACAATTCATTTTAACATTTTTGCTCACTTGCTTTAAGCTCAAGCATATTCCGAACATGCACTGCTACTTTTAGTGCACTGGACTGATTTTTGTGTGTGGATTAGCTTTCTCTATTACCAGTGTCCTTCGCCATCAAGCAAAAACACCCTCCGACATCTGAGGTACTTGTAATTTACATCCCCAAGTCAAGGACGAGAAGTCAACATTTTAGTCCAACTGATCAGTGCTACCTCGGCATCAGCACACCAGATGTTTAAGAATGAAAGCTCTAAACCATTCAGCTTTGCTGACCTCCAAAACAATAAATAATGTCAATAGTGATAAATTAATAAAATAAAACATATCAACTAAGACAAAACAAAAATGAAAGAAAATGTGATACAGACTTTTTAGAACTTACATTTTTCTCCTGCTCCGACTGACCTCTCAGATATTCTTTCTCATTTATATGCAGCTTTTCCATGGCAACCATCTTGCTGGAATACTCATTTGCAGCCTCCAAGCATGTCTTTGCTCAAACGAGATCTCTCCCTTTCTAGCTCATACTTCAGTCTGGCTTTCTCAACATCACCTTCTAATTTAGTGGAGTCTAGACTGGACTGCAGCTCTTCAATCTAGATGTGTAAGAAGAGTAAATTTCTTCATATAAGACATACCAGAAATTGATATTTTAGATTTCAACTACATTTCATATCTTATATTTGCTTTCCTTTTAATCACCACATCATCATCACCACATCATCATCATCATATCAGTAGCAAGTCCATTGCAGAACATGGCTCTGATCACAACCCACCAGAAAAATTTAAGTCTTCTCCACTTTCATGCAGAGTCTCTAAAGTCCTGTGTTCACTAACATAAAATTATAATTAAAGAAATTATCTTGCACAGTTTCCTTCAGTACATCAGTATTCCATAAATTCACACTCAACATTATTTTGCAGTTTCTACTTTCAAATACAAGAATTACTCTAGAGCAGGAGTCACCAAACTTTTTTCACAGCGGGCCAGGATAACTTGACAAAATGACGAGCGCGGGCCTGCATACTTATTCTGTACAATACTTGCTGCGGTCTCCGTGGCGAAGGTCTCACATGGGCGCGGTTCGTAATCTCGTATACCCGCCTTCGAAAAACAGCTGCGCACGCGATTTGGCAGCAGACCACGCTGCACATGTTTTTTATGCTATGGTATGGGTGCCGGTCGTTCAGAAAGCAATGGCAAACTACAGAACGTAAACTTGCCAAGACATCAACAACAGCAAACAATGCTGTTGTTGACTGCAAACATCTTGTAAAGGATATGCAACTATCTTTAACAATACTTGCAAGCCAGAACGAAAGCTCTGGGAAAAAAAGACGAAAAACTAAGTTAATCGTAGGTGACTGGCATGCAGTGCACAAAAAACAAATACAGCGAACATATTTATTTACTAAATACAGTTATCAAAGAAGGCGATGACTAGCAAAAAAGATAGTTACATCAGAACTAGTGTGCACATATCCGAATCTCACAAACTAAGCAGCAAAAAAAAAAAAAAGGTTAATGAGATTTGTGAAAATGGATAATTGGCTTTTCAAGATATCAATGTTTGGTTTAGAATTGCTGCTATTCAGTCAAGAGAATTGCTTTCAAATGTTTATCAATCAATCTTGTTCGATATGTTGACGTAACATACTTCATTTTTGAAAATGTTTGCTCACAGGTTGACATCTTCGGCGATTGTAGCAGAAAACTCTTTGAAACAGTGAAAATGAGAAAGGATTTCTCCTTCCAGTTGTGCTTCAAACAATGACAGCTTTCTCCGAAATCCTTTGATGATTCTGCAGTTATCACAGTCAAGGTTATCCTTTCCCTGAAATTTAAATTCAGTTCATTCATGTCGAATGTGATGTCGACCAAACATGTCAACTTTGACAGCCAAGTAGGATCTGACAGCCGTGAATCAATTCTATCTTTTTTCAGTGAGGAAAACATCTATATCATTTTGGAGCTTGTAAAAATGAAACAGGACTTTACCGCAGCTGGGCCTACCTCATCAATGTGTTGTAAGGCAAGTCACAATAATCAGAATTAATTTCTCCAAGAAAAGCCTTTAACTGATGGTGATTGAGTGCATGTCCCCGAATGAAGTTCACAGCAGAAACGACTGGTTTCAGTACACAAGAAATATATAAGTCTTACACACAGAGTGCTTGCTGATGTATGATACAGTGTATGAACAGAGTGCCCAGAATTTGCAAATCTTCCAACTGAGTCCTGATCTGCCCCATTAGACCACCCTCACTTCTGCGTAGATTTTTCCTCCATGAACTGTAACACCTCGAAGCTGATTCCACTGAAGGTTATAATATTGCAATCATTTTTGCAAGACTAGTTTAGTTAAACTAAACTAAACTAGTCCTGCAAAAATAATGTCTTTTCCAGTTGTTGTTCTATGCATGGTGCAAACGGATGCCATAATCCATTATCTGAAAGTTCAAATTGACACCACGAATGAACACGAGAGGTTGTGACGCATTCGAGAGATCAGTAGACTCATCCAGTGCCAGAATTCTTCTGTCCTTCACACAACTGAAGATGCCAAAAGGCTGATAGTTCCAAACAAATCGGCTTTCTCAGGACACAAGTCATTTGCTGCTTCCATCATACACTCTTTGATGAAGTTGCCATCAGTAAACGGTTTTCCTCGTTCTGCCAATTTATGCACTGTTTTGTAGCTTGTACGAGTGACAGATTCATTTTCAGCAAACTTTCTCATGAAGAGATTTCTTTGTGTTTCTAACCCATGTTTCATGGACTCATATTTCTCACAGCATAATTTTCCAGAAAACTTTGAATATGTTGATAGATGTTTTGTTTTGTAAGGACGCCGAAGATTGTACTCTTTCAAAACGGCAACACTTTCGCTGCATATTACGCAACTGGTTTTCTGGTCCTTTGTTTCCACAAAGAAGTACTTTACTCCCCATTGTTCATTGAAAACGCGACACTCGGTGTCCACTTTTCTTTTCTTAGTAGCCAGTAATAAAGGGTGAAGTACACGGGATCTGAAAATGAAAAAGACATTGAATAGAAAAATAATTAAAATCCTATTGAAACACAAGAAAAACAGAGGACCAGGGGTCACTGATGAAGTTACGGCTCACCAAAGGTACATATAAAGTTCATAGGTACCTTTGGTAATAGAATATATCTCATAATATGGTTTGCAAAATATATAAATAGTGCCGGCCTAAATAAAAAGCCTGGAGCAGAGTTTTTCAACCAGGGTTCCATGAGTACAGCCAGGGGTTCCGCCGAAACAGACCGAAATCGCCTAAATGCAATATTTCTGCCCATCTGGTTTATTACATAAAGTACGACAGACACTTGGATCATCGCACATAATTCCTTGAGCAACGTAAACATTTGTGTAAGGATCTGCTCCAGCAGAAAGGTTGAAAAATGCTGGCATAGAGACCAGCTCGATTAACACTTTGACCGGGGAATTCTTCTGAGCTGGGGATACTATTTTCCTAATAACACGGGGCTTCTATTGCATTTTTATGCTATGTTTGCTACTTTATTGCCTCTATTCACACTTGTAGTTCACTTACCTATCACTGTCAAAGAAAGAAATCCTTGTTACATACCTATAAAATGGATGACTGGCAACAAGAAGTAAATATTTATGGAGCATTGGACCTGTGTTTACAGCCGAACGCATCTGGGGAAGGGAAAGATGTGTGTATGTGTTGTGGAAACCATGGTAACGTCAGAGTGTGGGCTACCATGAGCCGGGGAAGGACTTGGAGAGGCGTGAAATAAGCAAACATTACAATAAAAAGAAAATCTAGATACAATAATTTATAACTGAAAATAGTAAATTTAAGACACATAGTAGCCAGGTGATCTCCGCACATGTGCATATCTCCTATTATTCTAAACATAATATTTACATTTAAATTTATCAGAACGTCTCGTGTTCCATACGTTATATCAAGCAAGTTCGAGTACCGTTGGCGGGCCGGATGAAATGACATCGCGGGCCGTATCCGGCCCACGGGTGTAGTTTGGTGACCCCTGCTCTAGAGCAATGGCTAGTGTGCTTACCTGCTGGCCTGGCAGTCTTGCCTTCAAATCCCCATAAAAGATTGTATAAATTTACTCTGGCTCCCAGGTCGACCAATCCTTAAATGGGTACAAGGTGATGTCCAGGGAAGTAAAGATGGCCAACATGATACTACTGACCACATCACTCATCAAGTGCTGACTGGAAGCACTATACTCCATATGATCATATGACTCGGATTAGCACCATATACCAAATTGCTTCAAGATGTGTTCTTCCAAATACCAGGTCTGTGTCTCCCTCAGTCTTGTCCTTACCTTAGGATATGTCCAACTTGGGAAACACTCTCAATAGCTAACTACTGCCAGTCTGCTCCTTGGATCATGGACACTCACAATTTCAACTGGCATTTCTGTCATATCTGCCTACACAAGTCTTTGTCCTCGACACAGCCTATCTGTGGATCTCTTAGTTTTAGCAACTCTTCAACTCAGGATACTGTCAGCTTAGTCCTGTCCCTACCCTAGAAACACTTCAACTCAGGATACTGTTAGCGTAATTGTGGGAATCAAAGGAACACAACCAAACCTCCTCCGTAATGACAGAATGAAAGGTGGGAGAGGAAAGCTTTCTGTTTCTTTCCCGGTCTCACAAACCAGCAAGGCCTCTATGCTGAGGAGAAAAGTTCCCAATTTTCTACACTCCCCCTGAATGATGAAATGATGATGAAACTTGAAAATGTGTAAGTGTGGCTTTTGAGAAGAAAGTTAAGAGTATTGTGGACAAAGACGAAAACAAACATTGCTGTAGTGAGTGTTCAAGATAATTTACATCAAAACTATAAGAAAAGGGCAAGTAACATGCATGGGGCATACCAACAGAGGAAATGGTCAAAACAAATGAGCCTTATTTGAGAAAATACTAAGCAAGAGAGGCAGAGGAAGACAGGGACAGATGTACACAGAAAGCTCAAACAGCTGGGCAGCAAAACATAATATAAGCAACACAAATTCATCACAATATCACATGACAGAGCAGAATAGGGCAAGCAAGAGCTGCGTTTCAGAAAATTTAAAGTATCTTATGCAATAAGTCACCATCATTGAATGTAAGAAAGAGAGTGCTATGTAGAACCTGTTTTGCTGTATGGTAGTGAATCTTGGAATGTAAATGAACAAATTAGGAAGAACTTGAAAGCAACAGAGATATGGTTCCTGAGACGAATGTTGCGAATTCCTTGGACATTGCCAGAAGTAACTAACGACGACTGCCTGAAAGAGACCAATGAAACTAGAACATTATATACAACAATAAGAAAGAGAAAAACAGCTTTCTTTGGTCATGTTATGAGAAGAGAGGCATTGGAGAACATCGTAACAACTGGAAAGATCAAGGGGAAGAGAGGCAGTGGCAGAACAAGAGAAATGATGCTGGATGGATTGAGATTGTGGCATGGAGGAATAAGAGCAAAAAAGTTTATCCAGAATATGTGGAGAGACATGAACGCCTACACCAACTGAAATGATACTTGATGATGATGATGATGATAATGATGATCAGATGACAGAGATATGACTGATGTCTGCCCCAGACCTGAAGAAGAAGGAGAAATCCTCCCTGGGAGAGGACATGGGGGGTTGTGTACAACATTCTCAGAAGCTTTGTAAAAATGATATCACAATGACGTCAGCATGACCAGAAACTGGGTGTTCCCACACAATTGAAGCCAATATACACACACATGACAATCATTCATTAGAAAGCTGATCTCACAATAGCTCCCTAATGACAGACCAACCTGGCTCTTGAGACACTCCAGCTGAGTTTCATGTTCTGCTCTGGCTGCTGCAATCTCCTCATCTTTCTGGCGCGACAGCTGAAGGAGGGCTGTTCTCTTCTCACTCTCTCTCTGATCCATCAGTTCCTGCCGTAAGTTGCTGCTTTCTGACCTGAAGATAGTATTATCATGAGAAAGAAAGTGACAGTGCAGAAAATGTTATCAGTGTAAAGAAGTGAAGACACTTGTCAACATAACGATTCATTATACAGGGCGTTTGTTAACTCTCACTACACTTTGTATGTAGAACAAATTTGGATATCATCAAAAATGTGTTAAAAAATTCATTAAATTGGTTACAATAGTTACTGCTATGGCCTAACGCTGTTTTGGGGGAGCTAAAAAGTATTAACTGAAGTATTCATTATAACAGGTGTTGGAAATGTCCCCACCACGGGCTTCAAGACATGACTGTACACGTCTCTTCATATTGTCAAATACCTTCTGCAAAGTGTCTGTTTTATTTCTTTAATGGCTATTCTGATGGCTTCCCTCAGGTCCTCAGTTGCGTATACATTATTTTTGTAAACATTTCCATTAAGAAACCCCATAGAATTACTGCAGCAGACGACAGCCATTCGCTGCATATTGCTTCACGATGGACTGTGGGACTAATTTTTTTATGACGTCATCAAATTTGTTCTACATACAAAATGTGTTGAGACTTTACAAACATGTTGTAATTCCATTTCTTCTACGTGGTGCATCTGTAAACAATATGATAAAAAGGTCTATTTATTTACGAGAGTGATTCCCCTACATGCTCAAGCCTTGCTTCCTAAGCAGCTGGATGCACACATATCTGTTGACACGATGGCTTTGGTGGTTGATCAACGATCACTTTCACTGCACACAAATATCTCCAAAAGTGCACTAGTCTCCTAACATGAATTACGCATAGGGAATCACTGTCCAGTACACGAATACTGTACCACGTGTGAGAATCCAAATGTGTGTACCAGAATCATGCATGGTATATTCTTATTTGCGAATGGGTTTTTCTGATTTGAAATTTATCCTGGGCAGTGACCTATTCAACTTGCTCTCTTCAACGTCCAATATGCGAGGAATTTGTAAGCCCACAATGTACACACAGGTCCTCACACTTGTCCACACTCATCCGAGAAGGCTAGACATTTCAGCCATTATCCCAGGATCAGGTGGTGGGTAGTTAGTATATTATCATTTTCTAATTTGTAACAATCCACACAGTTTGTGTTGACAATATGCTTTCTACAGTGATGCAGATTCAATGACCATGTTTAGCACTCACTGCATCCAGATCTTACAAACATGCTTGGATATTAGATTTTGTTTATTGCTTGTTTCCCAAGATGAACAGGCCTACCTCAAAGTCAACGCAAAAACACACAATATGCACTGCATATTGAAATTAGGAAGGTAAAGGACAGCAGGTTAAAAAGAGGAAAGTCGTGGATGGGACAAGCCGAAGACATTCTTCAACAGGTGTGTTTACTGGAGGCCTTAAAACCTGGCGAGGAGTGGGTACAAGTGCTAACAGATTTCTGTACGTCCTTTACAGTTTCCATCCAATTAGACAGAAAATGCAGACCTGAAAATCCAGCTGCTGTGGAGGCGGAAGTGCAGGCTTTGATGTTCGATAATTCTTTAGAGGGTGATGTTGTCATTTAAACAGATGGGCCCATCGTTCCAAGTGTGAGAAGTTCGTGGGCCTATACGGTTCAAGCTGGAAAAAAAAAGGGGGGGGGGGGAGAGAACTGTGAAGGAAGACTGGTAATTTTGCCTTGACCACAAGTAGTCTTACTATGGAAGTCATGGCAGTAAGTAAAGCAATCACTTGGCTCGAGATACAGACCTTCACTCGGGCTTGTTTCCTTAGTGACTCAATGAGTATGCGTGAGCGCGTGAAAAGTAAGATGGTGCATGATGGTGAAAACGATCATGTGTTCACATGCATCCATTGTGGACGAACATGGACAGCGCAAATTGGTCTGATCAGTCACATTCGCTACAGTCATGGGTTGTAGTTATTATGCCTTTTTGAAGCACAATGTAACAAACTATCGTCTGTCAAGACAGCAAGGTGCTAATGACAATGAGTATATTCAGGAAGATAGATATGAGGTGGATCCGAAGAGTGGTTGTTGTCTCTGGAGCGGTCGCGGCTGGCAAAGATTAGTTTCATTTTCGTACCAGGGCATGGAGGTGTCCAATGAAATGAGCAGGCTGACAGGCTTGCAGTTAAGGCTAAAGTAAAGGGCAGACGAGCCATGGACCAGGCTGATAAACGGAATGCTTTACGAGAAGTAAGTCGTTTGCGAGAACCAAGTCATGACCGTTAATCTACATCCATGGTCAGACTGCGAGAACAGCAAGTTAAAAGAAGTGTGGCCAAACAAGAAGACTATAAAGGAAGCCAAAGAAGATTCATAAACCAACACAGAACTGATGTCGTCGGCCGCTATACGCTGCGGGATTTACTGAGGAGGGGATCTGAGCACTTATGGACTGAATGGTTGGATATACAATGAGGATGATCTGTTGACTGACTGACTGACTGACTGACTGACTGAATAACTAACTAACCAACCAACTAACTAACTAACTAACTAACTAACTAACTAACTAACTAACCAACTAACCAACTAACTAACTAACTAACTAACTAACTATGTAGCTAACTAACAAACAAACAAACTGAATAACTAACTAACTACCAATATAAACTAAGACATCATCAGTCTCTAATTGTTCAAGTCTTTCAAGAGCGAATATAGCCAAGTGATGGGGTTCTAACAACGATCAACAACAAAGTAGTAACTATCTGGGACAGAAGAGATTAGTTTATTACCTTGACTATCTTGGGATGCCCAGATTTCTCTTTATCCCTACCTGCTAATGGAGCCGGTTGGGTGTTATATATTTGACTTCCCTATCACAAGAACTCTGTGGCGAGGAGGTTACGGACACAGTTCGTAATCCCGCATACCGCGTTCGAAACACAGTTAAAGGGCGATTTGGCAGCGCAGCAGGCCGCCTTACGTTAGTTTATATATAAAGGTATGCATGTCGGTCATTCAGAAAGCAACAGCATACTAATGAATGTACACTTGCCAAGAAATCACAAACAGCCAAAAAAATGCTTGAGTTGACCGCGACGTTCTGTAAAGGATATGTAAATAGCATGACAAGAACCGCGGCAGTATAGTGGATAGTGTACAGGCCTATGACCCAGGGTGGTGGGGGATAGCTAGGAGACTGACCCAGCCTCATACACTGGACACTGCCGACGGGGTGCGAAGTGTTTAAAACAATAGGAGACTGACCCAGCCTCATACAATGGACACTGTCGACGGGGTGTGAAGTGTTTAAAACAATAGGAGACTGACCCAGCCTCATACAATGGACACTGTCGACGGAGTGTGAAGTGTTTAAAACAATAGGAGACTGACCCAGCCTCATACACTGGGCACTGCCGACGGGGTGTGAAGTGTTTAAAACAATAGGAGACTGACCCAGCCTCATACAATGGACACTGTCAACGGGGTGTGAAGTGTTTAAAACAATAGGAGACTGACCCAGCCTCATACAATGGACACTGTCGACGGGGTGTGAAGTGTTTAAAACAATAGGAGACTGACCCAGCCTCATACACTGGACACTGCCGACGGGGTGTGAAGTGTTTAAAACAATAGGAGACTGACCCAGCCTCATACAATGGACACTGTCGACGGGGTGTGAAGTGTTTAAAACAATAGGAGACTGACCCAGCCTCGTACACTGGACACTGCCGACGGGGTGTGAAGTGTTTAAAACAATAGGAGACTGACCCAGCCTCATACAATGGACACTGCCGACGGGGTGTGAAGTGTTGAAAACAATTTCCTACCAGGAACCTGCCGTGGATATGTAAAGTGTTAGGTCCATCACATGTTCCCAGGTCTGAGTGTACGGGGGAACAGGTGGCTAGTATTTACATCCTACAGCCAACAACGACAGGTGACGTCACGTGGTTAGAAACTCTTCCGGGGAGCAAGCACCACAGGAGGCTTCTGATCATCAGAAGCGCCCCCCTCGACGAATGTTTCCGCCCCTTTACCTTCTTTACACTCTCAAGGGGGATTGGCGGGGGGGGGGGGGGGGGGGTCTGGGTCATGACTCCCAGACGTGTTTCTGCTGTTATGCGTAGGTATCGAGAATTTCCCTGTCCAGAGATCATCCCACCCTCGGGGGCGAACACTGAGCACCCGTTGCATCTACCAACGTTGACACTGCACGGTAACTGACCGTGGGTAAGCCAGCTCTTCCCCCGGCAGTTGGTCGCAGTTTTTGCCTGTTACCTGTCTTTGCCTTTACCTAGCCACGCTTATACCGTTGATATAACAAGAAGTCCTAACCTTTAGACTAGCGTGCCCTTTGTGGAGTGCTGGGCCTCCATATATTCTATGCCACTACATGTCTCAGTCCCATGTACTAATGTAGAGTATATACTTGTAAATAACTTGCGTATGTACAGCACGTGTTGACCCAAATTGAAATGACCAGATCGCTGTTTATTAGAAAGCTTAGCAAAAGCTTGTTGCGGCGAATATGTTGGAAGGCGAGAGTAACTAACAACTGTTGCCTGGAAGAGGCTAATAAAAGTAGAACATTATTCATTACATACAACTGTGAAACAGACAGTGTTCTGTGGCCACATTATGAGAGTAGAAGCATTGGAGAACATCGTGACGACTAAAATGATCAGCGATAGAAGAAGCAGAGGTAGGGAGAGATACATTATGCTTGATGGTCTAAGACGATGGTATGCAGTAATCTTATCAACAGATCTGATCCAGAACATCAAGGACTGAGATTTGTAGAGAGGCATAAACACACGCCGCTTTGCAAGCACATGATGATGATGATGATGATGATGATGATGATGATGATGATGATGATGATGATGATGATGATGATGATGATGATGATGATGATGATGATGATGATGATGATGTGAAATACACCTTTGACAATTCTGAGTCTTCTTGATTTCACTAACGTGACGTCAGATGAATCGTTCCTGTCGATCACTTCAGCTGTATACTAAACAAAGTCTGCACTTCTGCAGTGCGTACTTCAATACGTGAAATAAAGTAAAGAGGGGGAAGAAGGAAACCACTCCAAGTCCTGTTGGCAATATTTATATCTGGCCGCTACTTTGCCCAATCACCGGTATTGTTATTTCAATTGGCCTTTCTCACGCCCTGTGCACCGGCATAATTTCACGTAAGATCAAAGACTTCGCAGACGTTGCATGTGACAATGGGTGAAAACGAAGCAGAGGTCTGGCGCCAACGTCTCAAGTGGTTGTAGAAACGTGTTGCGGGGCTTCGCCATATCCATAAGCTGTGGTTACAACATTAGTAGTTCTTACGATGGAAAAGCCCACTTTACAAATGTGGTCCAATGGAAAGTCGGTCAGTGTTGTTTGTACGGTAAATAGCAGCCGACAGATGGAGAGAGGTAGAACAAGATACGTGTTTGTTAAAGGTCGCAATGGAAATCTACGCACATGTTGCATGTATGGAACTACAGCGACCCAGACATTCGCCAGATATTCGCCCGATGGTTCCTAACTCGGAGTAACTAGTGGCCGAGAGGCGGGATATCGTCCCCTACCACGCCATGAGAATGCGCTCTAATTCCAAGCAATGCAAAGGGTTTGTATCTATAGGGAGATAACAACAAATTCTAGCCTGTATGCTATATGGCAAATGTGGGACAAGCGGCCAGTAATCGTCCTATGTGGTAGCAGCTGGGCAAACACAGTGAGTTACCGGTGCCCTTGATGGAAGCAAAGATAGTCACACTGTCACCTACCATGTATGTATGCCGCACGAGACAACTACGGAGCGTTGCGTGACTGGCTACCCCATTCTGTAGAAAACTGTAGCTGCAAATTCCAAACAACCATGAACAAGTCTACAAATAAGAGAAGAAGAATAACTGTAGACTGCAAATGAAGCGAAAGAAGTCTGGATGGTCGACTTAAGTCTGGATGGTCGACTTACTTCTTTATACCCAGGGATCACGTGGCAGCGCTGAATGGTAAGTGTAACAACTGATACACAATTCGCGCCAAGGTGATGTAATAATCTCCACGGGCGGTTCTGTGCTAAGAGACAAAAGAAGTACACGGCGTTCATAGCGAAAGTTAATGGACAGTGTGTAGTGTAGGAGATCCTGGCATATGATGCCATATCATCTAGTCAGAGAATGGAGGTGGAGGAAATCAATGCGGCGTTCCGCTGGCTAGAAGATAAACAGTACACACATGCAATGATTGTAACAGACTCACAGAGCATTCTGACCAGGGTTAAGACAGGTATGCTTTGTACAGAGTGGAATGCGTCAATTTAAAAAAAATCTAAGAGATAGGGAGCATCCGTTGGATCTTTTCCCCAGATCGTGCTAGTGTGTTGCATGTGGTGAGGGCTCTTTGGGATCGTGTTTATTTTGTCGAATAGAGTGACCAGAGAATCTGACCGACACTCAATTCTCAGAGAAAATGCCAGACGGACAACACATAATCAGATTACAACTGGTATCATTAGCAATGAGACTCTTCGCTGGTTGTTGAAGGTAAGAACGGAGCGTATGAGAATGAATGTCCCTGATGCTGTGATGTCGGTTCCTAACTCAACACAACCTTGGAAAATTACTAAAATGGTGCCTGGGATGTTGGAACTATGTATGAAATAGGAAAGACAGCACAGGTGACTGAAGACATGAAATATTACACGCGCTGGAGAGAATTTTTTTTAATGTTGCATATCCCTTACAGGACGTTGCAGTCAACATCAGCATTTTTCAGCTCCTGTTGATGTACTAGGCGAATTTTACGTTCAGTAGTTTGCCATTGCTTTCTGAACCACTGGCTCACATACCTCCGTATGTTACCAGCGCGGCGAGAACTGCTGCCGATTTTCACAGCTGCTGTTTTACCCACGTGGATATACGAGATTACGAACAATGTCGTTAACACCTTGGCCAAGGAGACCTGCTGAAGAGAATTAGAGACCATTAATAATATGGAGAGGACTTGGAGATAGCAAAAGATAGGATGGCCTATCGTGAGCGTGTGCAGCAGCAGCAGCAGAAGTAGTAGTAGTAGTAGTAGTAGTAGTAGTAGTAGTAGTAGTAGTAGTAGTAGTAGTAGTAGTAGTAGTAGTAGTAGTAGTAGTAGTAGTAGTAGTAGTGTAGCAGTAAGTGTATATGGGGTGGGCAAAACTACAGCATGCTTGAGCATCAGGGTAGAATGGGAAGAAAGATGCTCAAGTCGTGACGTAGTTTGTGGTTACGGATCAGTTAACATCGGGGACTAGAGAAGAGATGGACGTATGATTTAACTGAGTAACATCTGGCTTGATTCTGAATAAAGTAACATGGAGCTGGAACCTGTCTTTGAGTTGTTGATAGTCCATCGTCCCTTCGCTGTACTGTTATAGTACAGAATTGTTGCCCAGACCAGGACGAATAACTTCAATTGTCGCGGTACATAGCGGACGTACTAGCCCACTATATTTGATGCATCCACTACTTCATACAGCGTTTGTGGGGAAAATGCAGTGCCTTTGAAACATTAGCACGTTATCAGATTGTTGCTGAACGGACTTCAGGAGGTTTTCCAAAATGCCCGACCTAGACTGGCACCGGAACAGATCAACCTTTAATGTCTTCATGCGGTGGTGAAGTCCGCTCTCAGATTGTTTTCGAGCTTTACTGGTGGTGAAGCCCAGGCCGTTCTCAGATTGTTTTCGAGCGTTACTGGTGGTGAAGTCCAGGCCGTTCTCAGATCGTTTTCGAGCCAATCGAGCCGTTGTCAAGTCATCTCCGGACTCCGTTGTGTGAGAGAGCCGCTTTGTCAAATCAGTAAGTCGCTGCTCTACACTGTCGGTTGCTTGGAGAAGCTGACTATCGTTCATTGCTGATTTCAGAGGGCTGGCCAGTGCTGTCCTCTGATCACAATCGTTCCTTGCTGTAATTCAAGAGCCCGTCCCTGGGTGGCTGATACATACAATCGTTCCTTGCTGTGATTCAAGAGCCCGTCCCTGGGTGGCTGATACGTTCAATCGTTTTTCACTGTCTTATAGTCGAGCCTATCGAGCTTAGTCGAGCCTATCGAGCCCAGTCGAGCATTTTTGATCCTTACTGAAGCCGCTTTGTCGATCTTGGTTCAAGTACTCGAGTACCAGATACCGCTAAAGAACTCTCGTACCTCCCACTGTTACAGGGACTTCAAAGACTTCTGCATTCCGCCATACATAGTAAGTAGACTGAATCGTTGTCACACAGCCTGCTCGTTACCATAGCCGTTGCCTGAACTTTTATCATTTTCAAGAGGCTTGGTATAGCCGTCGCTTTACACTGTTCACTTCAAGAGGCTTGTTATAGCCGCCGCTTTACATTTTTTACCTGCATTGTCGGTTGTTTCAACGGGCTACCTACCAGGGCCGCTGCCATACAATGTTGTTTCAGGGAACTGACCAAAGCTGCTCTCTGATCGCAGTCTGATCGTGGTGAGGGCCTACTGTCGAGAAAAGCTGCTCTCTGATCAATGTCTAATCGTGTGAAGTTGGGAGGTGCTGCTCTTTGAACGCAGTCAATTGTTCCAGGCCTTGTCAGAAACCGCAGTCCTTGGGCGTCACTATGCTGGAAACCAAGATGCCTGCCTGCCTTGAGGTTGCTGTATTATCGGGGCTGTTAACTTAACCGTTGCTGTGAGGTCGTCGTATCGCTGGATTTTCTTTCTCCATCATGCCTCTCTGCCCAGTGTGTGATATGGAATGACACTGATTTGGGAACGTTTTTGCTCGAGCATCCTGAGAGATCATGGAAGTCATTGCCTGTCCGTTTGAAGTTTGTAGAACCGAAGGACAATGTTGGCTGAGTAAGCGAAGTTTAATTTAAATTAGTTAAAGAGTAGACATATAATATAATTATTTGTTTAAGATAGAATTGAAGAATTGAAAACCTGATGCATTTTTTTTAAAGATTTGGCTTTGAGTAACCTTTTGCAGAGTATGTGCTAGCGATAGGAAAGCTGCCTACGTATTGAAAACAACAAGGCTTTATATCATAAAAGCGGGGTGAGCTACTATGGAAATCTTTTATAGGAAGTTAGGACGTGTGACAGAGTTGATGGGTGACTTAAAAATGGACGTAGATAGAATTTCGTCTATGATAGAATTGATAAAGAGGCAGACGCTTGAACGAACAGAGCACAAGACAGGTATGAGACGTTTTGAGGTAGACAAGTCCAATAGAAATGATAACCAGCGTGGTTACAATTTTAAAGTTGTCAACCATATACATATGAAAGCAGATAAGAATGAGACACAGAGACATATAAGAATTAGTAATGGTCAGAAAAAGAAACAGTGGTCTTGGCCTTCAAAGAGTGATAACGCAAAGGCCTTGCGAGAGAACTGGTTTCAGATCAGACACCTGCGATATTCGGTAGCAAAGTTGAATAACAGAGAAAGAAACATAGATAAGATTTTGGGTAGTCAGGAGGTATCTTCAGTCTTTTGTGTCAGACAAGAAAGAGAGACTCAGACACAGGTGATTGAGGTGGTAGAAGAAAACACGCAGACACCAGTTGATACAGTAGAGAAAAAAGTCCAGGTACAACCGACTAGCAAAGTAACGAAGGGAAGTCAAACTGACTTAATAGAAATTCAGTCAAAACCAACTTACTTGACTAAGGGAGACACGGTTGAAATTAAGAAAGATAAACAGACAAGTGCCAAAGATGTTAAAAGACGGGTGAAGAAAAGTATTAAGGAAAGGAATAGTATGATTGTTAATAGAGGTACTGCTATGTCAAGTTCCTCAGGTATAGACATTAAATTAATCCCTAAATGGTGTAGAAATATTAGGTGTGAGAGTTCAGGTTATGGAGAGGATATTTCTACCTCTACCGCCGCATTTTATAGTAAATACTACGCTGCTGAAACAACTACAGATACTGATGATTCAGAGAATGAGAGAATTGCACTATGAACAGATCCTGACTCAAAGCGTGATGTTCCCTCATACGGTGGGCTTGCTGGTGAACAGACGGACAGAGTTTTGGTTGGTGACTCTTTAGAACTAGATACCAGTTTATATGACAGGAAAGTAGGGAAGGCTAAGAGACGAATACCAAGAGAGAGAGAGAAAGATACTTCCAAAAAGAAAGATGTTTGCCTAGTAGAAAGTGGAACACAAAAACAGCAAACAGCTGAAGCGTCGCTGGAAAAAGCTAGAAGTCTCATGAAATCGGTAAGACCATGGTTGTATTTAAATAACCCATACGAGCAGATTTGAGCATTTTGTAACTGAGCTTGGGGTAATTCAAGTTTGATGAGGCTCAAATTTCGACTCAAATGTGCTGTTGCTGTGGAAAATGGTGGAGAATCATTGCAAGTGATGTGTGACGTCGAGAACTGATGTAGTATTGTCTTGTATTACATAGGTTATTTTGAGATATAAAGTGGTCATAGAATAGTGATGACGATTGGGTAATGCGGATGTCATAGCTCGAAGAAGTATTATGAAGTGATGAGGAGGTTAAGATAGGATAAATGAGTAATTGACCGTCAGAGTAGTTTGACGTTGAGAATTAAGTAGGACGGAGAATAGTAGCATTATGATGGTTGAGAATGAAGTAAGAAAGTAGTTGAATTGTGAAAGTCCTGTTGAGTAATTCGTCAGATTATGCGTTGTCCGTGCGTGAGTATAAGGGTGGACACGTCAGGTTGTCGCGATGCGAGAGTAGTAGTGAGATGAGAGCGAGGTTGTGTATCACTGTCTGAGCAAACAAAATACGAATAACGTGTGAATATGCGAAGAGTGGCTGATAAGTGACGTTGATAAAACGTGGAACATAGAGTATGCGAAAATTGAGAGATAGAAAGAACATGATTAGAGAATTGTGATGTCTTTTGTGTGGAATATCTGAAGTTAGACAGAATTAATGATAATGGTATGACAGGATGACGGAAAGAGAGTTAACATTCTGAATGACGTTTCATAAAACATGTTTAGTAGTGTTGACAGGGACATGTCGAAACATGAATGCTTAATACTGAGAAATGAGAAAAGTGAGGTCTGTTGTCAGTAATAAGTGGTGTGGTTTGCTGTTTCTGAAAGAATCCCGATAAATAGGAAGAGGAGTGAAAGATAGTGAGGTAAACAAGATTAGTTAAATGAATGTTGGAGAACGTGTTCCGATAAGTGTGACTAGTATCATCGCGGTGCAAGAACGCTAGGAGAGACTTGAAGATAGTTTAGAGTAGTTGTGGTGAGACGTTGAAAGTACTGATGCAGGAGAATGAAATATTAATTGCGTCGGGTAGACGAGAAACTTAAAAGTAGAATTAGTTGTATTGGTGAGAGGTCTATAGCAAATAGACAAAGTTTTGTTGGACGTAGGAGGGTGGAGATACCGTAGTTAACAGTAATGATTAAGAAGTTGTAGTGATGTTTGGTACAAATCCAAGGGAAACAATTGGTGTGCCGAGCCACAGGTTAATTAGTAGATAGATGACGGCTGGTACATTGAGATGACATTAGAATAATCGCCACATTAGTAATAAAAAAAATGAGTTGACCTGTAGTTTACAGTGCTTGCTTGAGATGATATTCCAGATATTGTGATGTGATAGGAGTTAGTCTGGTAAAAGATATAAAATTGTGAGGGGAGAGAATCAATGATAGTATGGTCATTGCTGATTAGTGATTTTTGTGTGTATGGAGAGAACAGATATTGTTCTAAGTTAAGAAATTGGTCTGTAGTTAACAGATATACATACTTGGCAGTGAAGTGTTTTGTTTTCTCGGTTATAAAAATAGTGGAATGACTTGTATGAATAGATATGTGTTACATTGGTTCGTAAAGGAGGCCAATGTTGATGGGTCACTTTACGTAGTTAATTCTAAGTGAATTATGTTTTTTTTGAAGACCTTCTCTTTAGCGAGAAGACAATTGTTTTATTGAGTCTGAGTTTTAATGCCTCATATATAATATGTTTTTTTGCTTGATTTGGTCCTGTAAAATGATTGTTATTATTTTAGAATAGGATTATTGTGTTCTTAGACTTTTGCGTACAAACTATTGGTCCGTAAAAGAGACCAGTAGTATTAGGTAACAATAGATTAGGATGTATGTTGTATTATTTTAATATATGTTTTTCTTTGAATGAGTTCATACCTTTAATTGATATGAGGGGAAACATAAATGATGTTATAAAAATTTGGGGGGGGGGGGGGGGTATGATATCCTGTTGTGATTTTATTTCGCTGTTTTGTATGTTAAATAGTAGTTAATTAAGTTAAGTTTAATTTACATGGTTTTGTCTAGAATAAAGACAATATATGGGGCTTTATTTAAGACCCTTCGTTCAGAAAATAGTAATAAACTACTGTGGACTAGTAGAGAGACACATCATCTTTGTGAATAATGTGTTCATGGGTATATTATATTGCTGTGATAATCAGCATAATGAGGTTGATATGGTTATGAAGTAGTAGGAAACATATACCGGGGATGGTTATGGGAAAGTTTAGAGTTACACTAAAGTCAGCATTGATTGGAAATATATGGATTGGAAGCCATATGGGGGAAGAAAAGATTAATGAATATAGCAGTGGGGTAAATGAGGGGAAAGTTTTGAACATAGTTTCCATGGGGTCAGAAGAGCCATAATATACACGGGATTGCTGGCTTATAGAAGAAGAAGTGGGTAACGTGTTACCCCAGACAAATAGTAAAACATGAATTGAATCCATGTTTGAGTAGACACTGTGGATAGCAGTACAATAGTAAAGGGTTGTAAGTGTGAGAAATGAACATAGTGGAGACATAATGACATGGGGTTTTTGAGGGTCCGTGATATATGGACTGAGATAAAGTTGATTGCAAGCAGTCACAGACAGGAGTTAGGGGTAGTATATTGTTGCTGTTGATAACGGCATAAGTGGAGGTTTTAATAGATATGCCCATAATAAATGGACAGTAAGGGGTCGCTGAAATTTTCGGCGAGAGAATTCTGAGTGAGGTATAGGAGAAGATTAGTTATGTGAGGTGATGTGTATAATGTTGGAGAAGGTCTTAAGGGATAATAACAAGATCGAAGTCAGAATGGTCATCTCCGATAGTAATCGTGACCAAACCTGATGGTTCACATCGATTCTGTTGCGACTACAGGGCGTTGAACAAAATCACTAAGAATGTAGCGTACCCACTGCCGGTGATTGATGATATTTTGGGGTTGCTTAATGGCTCCACGTTTTTCACGACACTAGACACAAGATCAGGGTTCTGGTGTATCCCGATGTCGGAGGACGCTCAAAAGAAAAGTGCTTTCTGTACTCATATGGGTTCTTACGAATTCTTACGAATGCCATTCGGGGTTCGAACGGCCCCGTCTCACTACATGCTGTTAATAAATGAGGTATTAGAGGGTATGCAAAAGTTTGCATTAGCATACATAGACGACATTCTGATATTTACTGCAGGAGATGTGGATGATCATTTAAAACATATTAGATTATTATTCGACAGATTAAGAGTACATGACGTTAAATTGAAGCTTAGTAAGTGCCAGTTTTTAAAGACAGAAACAAAATATTTGGGGTATATTATAAATAGAGACGGAATTAAACCAGACCAAGACAAGATAAAAGTTATTAAAGAATTACCTCCTCCAACTAACGTAAAAGAAGTGCGTGCGTTTATAGGAACCTGTGGGTATTATAGGCGCTTTATCCCAGGGTTTTCAAAAATAACGGAACCAATTACTAATTTAACGGGCAAATACGCTAGATTTAAGTGGGATGATGAGTGTCAAAAAGCGTTCGAATTTTTAAAAAAAGTTTAACACTGGTACCACTATTGACGCATCCAGACTTGAATAAACAGTTAATACTATATACAGATGCTTCGGACAATGCTATAGGAGCGTGTTTGGTGCAACCATATGAAGGAAAAGAATCTGGAATACCAGGGGTTAAAAATGAACGACCAATTTATTTCTTGTCTCATAAACTTAGCAGGTCTCAACGGAAATGGGCGACTATCGAGAAAGAGGCTTATGCTATACCTTTTTAATTGTGTCCTCGGGATATGTTTTGTGGTTGACATTACAATGAGAGGTTGAAGTAAGGTTCAGAGCCATACAAGTAGTAGTGTCTGTAATATATAGACAATTGGAAGTGAATAATATTTTTGATGGTTGGTATTTGATGATGTAGATAGCAGCGTAAACGGTTACCATAATGAGTGGTACTATAGGAGATATAATTATTTTAGACTTTATTACATAAAGTCTCAAATGACATAGGGGGGTAAAGGAGTGTGTGATTTAGCTGAGTGTGGTTTTTGTCTGGAAGAGTTCTACTTCTTCTTTAAATCTCCAGTGCGCACCGATTCTTTGTCTTTCTATCGTGTGAGAGTGATTTCAGGTTGATTAAAAGTGGAGAATTAGTGGGGTTGGTGATGACAATAGGGAGTTGGTATCAGAAGAGTACAGCGTTTGAAATTTTAAGTGGATTGCTTATGAAGAGAAGAAGAAGTATTTAAGAAGACGTGTTATGATGTATTGTATAAAGTTGAGATTTAAATGTTATTAAGGATATGTAAATATGTTATGTATTTTTTTGAAGGGCCAGAAACGAAGAAGAAGTGGGTTGATATATGGCAGGGGAAAGAGTTACGAATAGATTGTTTATTTAAAATAAAGTTGGTTTGGGGAAGATTAGAGGAGTTCTGGGAGGTAAGGAAAGAGAGGAATAGAGTAGGGGGATTGGGAGTAAAGACTTTTTAAGGGAAAAAGTCTTTAGAAAACATAGGAAGGTGTAGCAGTAAGTGTATATGGGGTGGGCAAAGCTACAGCACGCTTGAGCATCAGGGTAGAATGGGAAGAAAGATGCTCAAGTCGTGACGTAGTTGGTTGTTACGGATCAGTGAACATCGGGGACTAAGAGGAGATGGACGTGTGATTTAACTGAGTAACATCTGGCTTGATTCTGAATAAAATATCTTGAAGTTGGAATTGTATTGGAGTTGTTGATAGTCCATCGTCCCTTTGCTGTACTGGTACAGTAGTAGTAGTAGTAGTAGTAGTAGTAGTAGTAGTAGTAGTAGTAGTAGTAGTAGTAGTAGTAGTAGTAGTAGTAGTAGTAGTAGTAGTAGTAGTAGCGGCAGCAGCAGCAGTAGTAGTAGTAGTAGGGGGAAAATAGGAAGAGCCCATTATTCCTCTTGCTTAATAATGGTTGAGCAAGTGCCCAGTTTTCTCCATAGTGGCCATTGTTGAGCTTGAGCAAGCGGCCTGTATTCCTTCTACATGGCAACTTTTGAGCAAGCGGCATGCATTCCTCCTACATGGCAACTGTTGAGCAAGCGGCATGTATTCCTCCTACATGGCAACTGTTGAGCAAGCGGCATGCATTCCTTCTACATCAACTGGTGCAATATATCCAAAGTGCTGGTCAATCCCACAAAGGCAGCAATGACATGGTTTTTTCCCTTAGCAACCGTATTATTCACGCAGACACGCCAGTTATCAGACTAAGTGGAGAAACCGCTTTCAGAATTAAATCGATGAAATACTTGGGAATGAATTTAATTGCAGCCGTTGCATCATAGATCATGCCATAATGACAGCTCGGAACGGCCTGGCAACAGTAAGAGCCAACACCGAGCAGAGTGTGCTTGTTCTTGTGTGTCCGAACTACCGGTCACCTCAACCATGTAACACGTCCTGGCCATCCTCACCGCCAGCCAGACCCACACTGCCAGACCCACGGTAATACAAATTATACAATGCGCACAATCCCAGATGCACTAGAACCTACAAGGCGTGTGACGAAGAGTAGAATACTTTTCAAAAGAAAAAGTGCCAAAAAGAAGCATCCACTGACGAAGCGATCAACAGAAGAGAGGCTAAAGAGAGGTAAATCAATGGCTTGGACGGGCTGAGGTCACCATCAAACTAGTATGTTAGTCTGGGCAAGAACCAATCCCCACAACCTCTACAGCCATCTCGTCTGTCCTTACACATCTGTCAATAGATCCTTAGTGTGGGATCCTACAGCGATAGATGCAGAGGTCAAGGTACTCATTCGTGATGTTTTCCATCGCTCGCTTTGAACGCAATGGTAGTCCCTACTTCTAGTAGCACTGGACTACTTTACCTAATACCAGCGCCCCCTCGCCATCAGGCGACCCCGCGCCGACTTCAGGAGTACTTGTAATTTACGTCCACCAAGTAAAGGACAAGAGGTCAACATTTTAGTCCAACTGACCAGTGTAAGGAATAAATCTGATAACTAGGACGCAGTTACATGCCCAGACTGATCGGTTGCTCAGCATCAAAGGTATGGAAAGGATCCTTGCGGCACGCTCAAATAGCAGAAATGTTAAAGATGCTAGTGGTACTTTCGCTACAACCACATGCAGTATGACAACTGGAACTATTGACAGCAACAACAGCACTGCGCTGACATTGAACCGCAAAACTATACACATGCTTACATACATAGCAATTCATTAGCATGATCCGGAAAATTAAGGAAGGTTCTGCGGGCTTTGGACTGAATCGCTGCAAAGGTGTGCAATTCACACATGGAACCTCCTATTCTCCGCCATTATTCGAGAAGACTAGGTATCTGATCTGACTACACGGGAGATCAGGATAACGTGTGGTATTATTACACATTAATGTTCTTGAAAAAAAAAAATTCAGCCTAATGCTGAAATCGAACATGATTCTACTGAGCCTGAGGGGACACGAAAACCTCTCAGAACACCCCCAAGTACACACACAGATAGCAACGATTGATGCTGGATACTTGGTGCTTAAACATGTGATTGATGTACATAATATGCAGTCAGTCCTGTTGGAACCATACTGCACACTAAACTGAACTCCAGCCCTTCACTGCAATCTCTTAGGTTTCATTTTACACCTTTCATATCACATCGTGTCTGTCTCTACCTCAAACCTGTTCCCTTTTACACATCTGCGAGTTTGGCACACAAAATCATACAAACGCATAGATAAGTGAACAGGTGACACAATGATATGAGACACGTGGTGGACAGATAATACAATATAAAGACAGCCGCACACACAGATGGATGGATGAATACCAGGATACATAGACCGACAGACAAATATATAGACAGATATAACATTTATAATTAATATCCGAATGCCCGTATGTGTGTTCACTTTCAGCTGACAGCTTGCAGTGAGGGTGACATTGACAAATGATGATGATGATTAACCAAAAGAACAACGTTTCTCTGACAAATGACGATGAGTATTAACCATAAGAACGTTTCTCTGACAAATGACGATGAGTATAACCCATAAGAGCGTTTCACTGACGAATTACGATGAGTATTAACCAAAAAGAACAATGTTTCTCCGACAAATGACGATGAGTAATAACCATAAGAACGTTTCTCTGACAAAGGACGATGAGTATTAACCAAAAGAACAACGTTTCTCTGACAAATGACGATGAGTATTAACCAAAAGAACAACGTTTCTCTAACAAACGTCACCCACTTACTTCATTGTCTCCGCCCATTTGTGATTGAGTTCTCGTGTCAGGGTTTCCATGTTTTCGTCCATTGTCTGGAGGAGCCGAACCACTTCAGCTTCATGTAGAAGGTTCAGTCTATCTATTTCAGCCTGCAACAACAAAATCAGACAATATAGTAAACCATTTAGAACGAAAGTATGCGCAATATTACAGGAGAGCGTAGCCGTGGGGATTATGGCAATCGTGCTTAAACTTCCTAGCGCTGACTAGGAGTAGTGGGTTTAGTCCCCACATCGGTTAGTTGGGCTGATATGCCCGGGGTGGTAGGTTCATTCCACATACCGGTCAGCTGGACGTCCCATTCAGAAAGTAATGATGTATAGTATGATATATTACAGAGGCAGTGTATGTTTGCAAACGGTGACAAAGACGGAGAGAAATGGTGCAGTCAGGGGAAGAGATTATCATTCACAAAGAGAATAAAAAGAGAACGAAGATTATGTGCGTATATAAATGACTAATTTAAAGTATCATCATCATCACCACAATCATCATCATCTTTATCATCATCCAGTGCCATCTTCACAGTTGTGGTAATGAATCTCCAGCAGTTTCTTTCCCGGGGGTTTGTTTCACGTTTTGTTAGCTGTGTGAAATAGAGATAGAAGGGAAAATTCTTCACCAAGTGGATAGTTTTAAATATCTAGTGACATTTATAACATCAGATGGAAGATGCACAACAGAGATTAAGAGCACAATAGGGCAAGCAAAGGCTGCATTTCAAAAAATGAAAAATATCTTATGCAATAAGTCGCTATCATTGAATGTAAGAACGAGAGTGTTGAGGAGCTATATAGAACCTATTTTGCTGTATGGCTGTGAATTTTAGAATATAAATGAACAAATTAGGAAGAGATTGAAAGTAACAGAGATGTGGTTCCTTAGACGAATGTTGCGAATTCCTTGGACTGCCAAAGTAACTAACGAAGAATGACTTAAAGAGGCTGGCAAAACTAGAACATTATAAACAACAATAAGAAAGAGACAAACAGCTTTATTGTTTTGGTCATGTAATGAGAAGAGAGGCGCTGGAGAACATCGTGACAACTGGAAAGATCGCGGGAAAGAGAGGCAGAGGCAGACCACGAGAAATGATGCTGGATGGATTGCGACGGTGGCATGGACGAATATCAACATCAGAGTTGATCCAGAAAACTAAAGACATAGATCTGTGGAGAGTCATAAACGCCTACGCCAGGCGGCACGGCACTTGATGATGATGATAGCTGTGTCCTGACCACATCTGTCCGTTTAAAACTTTGACGCGATCAAGCTCTCAAACATTCAACTTTCTCGCTCCAATATAGTTTTCTGTAGATGGTTATACATACCAAAATAATGCATACTATTCATGTCAAGTACAAAGTGCGAAGAATGGACAGACAGACACATGGACAGACTCAGACTGCAGGTGGCACCATTAGTATTATAAGACTTTTCGCTGGCTGTTACGGAGCGCGTATGGGTATGTCCCGAGTGTTTTAATATCTGCTCTTGGCTCAACTCAACTCAACTCATCTAACATACATAGCTGGCCAATACCTGCACAATTGCCATCTAACTTGGAATACAACATAAAAAGGACACTGTCTGCGCTTCAATTCACCAAGCTGTATTATCGCCATTAAACATGCGGAAACAAATGAGGCCTACAATCGAATAACTCAGACATGAGAGATATAACATATAGGACAGCCTGGCGCCCAGAGACATAAACCTAGCAAGCCTACAATGCGTAAAATGTCAGAACGCTGTTTATATTAAAACACCATGCATGAAAACACACACTTGTAGATAATGTTCTCATATCATCTGCGTGCGAAAAAAAAAAAAAAAGTCGAGAAAACAGATGCAGGCAGTGTTCCGTTTATAGCCGTTTAATAAGAGCTTCAGTGAAACTGCTGCCCGCCATTATGAAGAACTAATCCTGGCCGGAAGTGTTAAAACTGCACAACGTGCCATTGAGTCAGATACCCAGCGATGTCCCTTGATTCCAGCAATTTAAACATATCCCGGAAGTGGAACACGGAAGAGAATAATCACCTTTCATAAAGGTAATAATATTAAGACGGAACATGCCAGCAGCATAACTTCAGCACAAAAGCGTTGAACGTATATGTATAACTATAGAACATATGCATTTGAGACACCAAAAGTAATATACCAAAGCAATGAATGTATGAGAAAATAATGTATAGATAGACAAAAGCATTAGCGGAAATTAGTTTAAAAACGACGAAATAAGAAAACACCAGTATATAGATAGACAGACTGACCAGCAGGCAGACAGACAACAAACCGGAAGAGAGACAGACAGACAGCCGCACGGACAGAGGAAGAATAACATAAATAAAGAAAAGGGATATTTGGGAAGACAGCTAGAGATTCAAAAACCATCATCAAGTAAGTGTATACGCTCACCAACACAAATAATCTTGGTTTTAATCACTCAGAACTAAGCTCTTGGATGTCTGTACAGCTCTGCACAGAACTCAAATCTTTTTGTGTGTATGTGTGTGGTTTTTTAATTTATTTTATTTTATTTTATTTATTTATTTACTTATTTTATTGGGGGTGGGGGTGGAGGTGGAGGGGGGGGGGGGGAAACCTCATATAATAAAGAACACCCACATTACTAGAATCGTACAATTCCAGATTGTATGTACAATTACATTCCATTACTATATAGGGGCGCTGCTGCGTGGTCTCGAGGTATGGTGTCCGCCTCGAGTGCTGGAGGTCCCGGGTCATGACCGGGATTTTTTCTCCTGGACTTTTAGTAATAAAATGTCCCCTGGTCTCTTGGTAGTGAGATCGGACGCCCGTGTGTATTGTTGTAAAACATCCCTTAGCAGGTGGAAATCGAAAAAGAGTAGCCTAACGGCGCTGCCCGGGCAAAATTTCGAGTTAAAAATCTACCCAAAGTATTTCAGGATCCTCGCCGGTGCTACGGAGTTCGTGCACTGAGCTGAGTTTCTCCAGACTCAGATTTGAGTTAGGAGGAGAACGGAGCACTTATGGGTTGCACCCGTGTGCCGTGATGTTGATCCATCGACTAAACTAAACTAAACTAAACATTCCATTACATTCGTACTGCCGGTGTCAAGTTAATAGCAGTGTGTTCTCTGGTCGGTTGGGTAAAATAGCGAAATGTTCATGATATTAATAGCAATGGTTGGTTTCGTGATTGGTAAATCCTCTGAGAAACTGCTTGTTCATTTAATTGTGTACCATGTTTGGTCCAAACCGTCAATTTTAGAACTAAAGTTCGATGTTTATGCGTTCCAGTAATCTGACCCCCGACAAGGGCTTACATCTATTGTAGATGGATTGTTGAAGAGATTGTTCTCCTGATTCCGGTACCAAAATACCACCTGAACGGGGATGCAGAACTCGCTTTCCTTCTCCAAGTGCAGGAAACCAGCAGGGTGTGCCAGACTGGAACGTTACATCCAGATAAAGACATGTCAGGATGTGACCAGGTTACACCCAGACCAGCACACGTTGACTAAGAGCGATTAGGCCGGGTTTGACCATGTTTAGTTGGCGTGTTGGTGTAACGGTTATGACATGGCGCTGACAGTGGTATGAGCGCGGTTGGAAGAGGGTGTGATTCCTAGGCTCGCCGCTCGCTACGGGAGGATAAGACTGACCATGTATCTCTCTGTCCACTCAGGCCTACTAAATGTGATGGTCCCACCACACCACAGATCAATAGCAAGTTTCCTGCTGCTGGACTGTTCTTGTGTGCAGTGTTTCCTGTCATAGATATTCCACTCTAAACAGACTCCAACAAAATGCTCGTGGTAGGATGCTAGGAAAGGAGGTTAGCACCGTGAAGCCAAACATTTGCCCAATAAAATGTTAAAATTGTGGCCTAAAACAATTTTCCAATCTTAGGAGATCAAGTCTGATGACCATAACGTTTATTTTTGTGCCAAGACACGCTGGTGTCTGTCAGAGGAAATCAGCAAGCTGATGGGCTGGCGGGCGGGGTTACTGTAAAAAGCGGACGAGACTGGATAGGATGGACAGAATGAATGCCGTCAGAGAGCCAGGGACATTAAACGAATCAAGAGACGACTGTGAATTTGCAAACTGCAAGAACACCATGTGAAAATGCATGGCGCCAGACAGGAGTTCTTTGCTGGGGGACCAAAGACACATATTCAACCAACACAGAACTGGAGACGTCGACCTCTACACGCTGAGGGAGATATTGAGGGGATCCGATCACTGATGGACTGAATGGTCCCTTGTGCAGACAGGATAATCTAACTTCCAAGTTCTTAAAGCCAGAGAGAAAATAACCACTGACACAGATCGAGAAACATCACTTTTATCAAATGCGAAGCGCGGAGAACTTATTTAATGCCGACATATCATCCGCCGTGAAAATCGTGCAAAATCAATCCACCAAAGAATAGTTAAAGACAAACGGAGAAGAGGAAGACAAAGAAAATCCTCAAATGAGAGCAAGAAATAAATGGGCAGCGGTGTTCCTTCGCTTACACTGAAGACTGAGAACAGACAACAATGGGGGTATGTAAGTGTTGATACTTTCTCAACATCCCACGACTTGGGTTACCTGTTATCTGATCTGGTATCCATGCTCGGTTTTCTTTACTACCACACAAGTATATTGTGATGTGTGTGTGAGTGTGTGTGTGTGGGGGGGGGGGGGGGTTGTTGTTCACACACACACACACACACACACACAAATATTGAGCACAATCCACTATTGGCAAGGCTGATCGTATTCTGGTATTAACCTAAGGCATATCCACGTCAATATGGAAGCACTATACTCCATATGATCATATGACTCGGATATATATCTCATATCTCATATGACTCATATCTCATATCTTTGTCCGTTTGATCATATGACTCCATATAAGTGTATGATCACTTACACAACACACAGTTAGTTATATGTCCTTTACAGGACGACGTAATCAGCAATCAACCACGGCAGTTTTTGGATGTGTGCGATTTGCTAGGCAGCTTTTCCATCAGTATTGTGCCGGTTCTTTCTGAACTACCGACGCTCATGCCAACGAAATCAATGCAAGGCGGTCTGCTTCCAAATCGCTGCCCATAGGCCACAGCTCGGTCTTTTGTGTTCCTTGCGTTCAGCTCGCTTTGAACTCAAGCGTAGTCCATACACACTACTTCTACTTGTGCTGGACTGATTGTTGCGCGTAGGATTAGCTTTCCTTATTAACTATGTTCCTCGCCATCAGACGAACTCACTCCGACTTCAGAGGTACTTGTAATTTACGTCCCGAAGTCAAGGATGAGAGGTAAACATTTTAGTCTAACTGTCCAGTGTAGGGGCTGAACCCCATTACCTCGGCATCAGCACACCGGATGTTTAAGAACATGCGTTCTTATCCATTCGGCCATGCTGACCTCTCAGCTCCGTCTTATACACAACAATTCTGCAATGATCTCTCTCTCTCTCTCTCTCTCTCTCTCTCTCTCTCTCTCTCTCTCTCTCTTTAGCTTTCTGTATATCTGTGTGTGTGTGTGAACAACGACCCCCCCCCCCCCCCCAAACACACACGCACACAGATATACAGAAAGCTAAAGAGAGAGAGAGAGATCATTGCAGAATTGTTGTGTATAAGACGGAGCTGTGGCCTATGGGCAGCGATTTGGAAGCAGACCACCTTGCATTGATTTCGTTGGCATGAGCGTCGGTCGTTCAGAAAGAACCGGCACAATACTGATGGAAAAGCTGCCTAGCAAATCGCACACATCCAAAAACTGCCGTGGTTGATTGCTGATTACGTCGTCCTGTAAAGGACATATAACTAACTGTGTGTTGTGTAAGTGATCATACACTTATATGGAGTCATATGATCAAACGGACAAAGATATGAGATATGAGTCATATGAGATATGAGATATCCGAGTCATATGATCATATGGAGTATAGTGCTTCCATATTGGTGTGGATAGGCCTTAGGTTCATACCATAATACGATCAGCGTTGCCAGTAGTGGGTTGCGCTCAATATTTAAAGATCATACAACAAATGACCACCGCACAATCTGTACAAGTGTCCAGTAACTGCCGTTAATTACTGCTGTAGTGCTGTCCGTCCTTGGCTCCTCTTTGACCCTGGATATTGCTAGCTCAAAAAATGTGCAAGAGTGCTTCTTACCAAAATGAAGGTTCTGCTAGCTCAAACAATGTGCAAGAGTGCTTCTGACCAAAGTGAAGGTTCTAATGACCGCTTGATTGGTGTCAAGGGCTTACACTGGTCTGTAAGGATATTCAGGGCGTGGTGTCTGTGAGAACTTAACAAGATCAGCTGTGCATCAGACGACCTTGAAAGGAAACGTTACTAGAAGCACGTCTGTGGGGATGCACTTCTTTCTACGTTTCTATAACGTCGGAGAGAATTAACATCAGCTAAGTGACTTTTGTGTACTGTTTTATGTAGGTGTATCAGTGTGCGTTTATTGTTTCTATGCTGACGACGCTTCTAGCTGTATCGTCCATTTTGTCATTTGTGATTCTATTCTAAAAGAGCTTACCAATTCTTTTTTCTCGTTTTCATTGACTAACTGTATTTCTATATCTTTATGCGTTTTCGTTTATTTTATCCATCTATCCGTCCACCCACTAACGCATTCGTCACCTACTTAACCAATCATCCATCCATTTGTAAGTCTGTTTATTCGACTGTCTCTTTCTCTTGGTGTTTTTATCGGTATGTCTGGGCCCTTTATATCAGTATCTACTCTGACTAATCTGCTCATCTATCTTCCTAGCTGTCAACTGAACTTTACTATCTCTCTGCCGTCTGTTCATTGATACTAATTTATTCAACCTGTCTTCTTGTTCATACATATAAATTATATCCGAATCTTATAAAACACAGCACACATAAATACTTCAGGCACATGACTACCGCAAAGCGAAAAATAGAAACAAGATGTTGCGGAAATTGCAGACCTCATTATCACAGAGCGGATCGGAGTAGCTGTGTCTGTGGCTTTTATTAGGCATGTAATATTCTAGCTCACTGTTCTTCAAGATCTTTGACACCAGGGCTCAGACAAGGAGACAGTGGGATTTATCTGTGGCCATCCGGGAAAAACACGGAAAAAATATCTAGAAAAATGTTCAAAAAACGATTTTTCTTCCAGCTCGTTTCGGGGAGGTAATATGAGATCACACAGCTGTCGAAACTTGTGGCTCAAATTGTAAATCATTAACAAAATTAGATGGGAAAATGGCATTTATATTCCATACATGTTCAAATTTGCAAGCTAAACATGCGAGGGCAACCTGGAGTTGAATGCAGTGTTTGTGGGCAGAACTGCTCACTAATTAGAGTTGAATGTGGAAAAGCATACACAGAGTTTAAACAACCTGACCTTGCTCCGAGTTGGAAGGGGGAAATGAAACGCAATGGTGAAGATAATTTGTATGTATCTGTTTGTGTGTTGGCTTTAAATTGTTCCCGGTGTGTGTGTGTGTGTTTATGTAAAATTGCATTTAAAATATAACCTTAGACACAACATTCGGCCGGCGTGTTAACGGAGCCCATAAAGTAAGTGCATAATAGAAACACTGGAACCATTCATGCAAATCGGTAAAGGCTACTACGGAGGGTTGGGATGATACTTACTACGTCATCCAGTAGAAATCTGTTGCTGCAAACCCACTCGTTTATGAATAAGCCTGTACAGAGCTTGGTGTGAGTTGGTTGAGGAGTTGGTTGGAGGCGTATATTCTATTAGTAGATGATGGAAAATGAAGAAGAAGAAGAAGAAGAAGAAGAAGAAGAAGAAGAAGAAGAAGAAGAAGAAGAAGAAGAAGAAGGAGGAGGAGGAGAAGGAGGAGGAGGAGAGGGAGAAGAAGAAGAAGAAGAAGAAGAAGAAGAAGAAGAAGAAGAAGAAGAAGAAGAAGAAGAAGAAGAAGAAGAAGAAGAAGAAGAAGAAGAAGAAGAAGAAGAAGAAGAAGAAGGAGGAGGAGGAGGAGGAGGAGGAGGAGGAGAGGGAAAAGAAGAAGAAGAAGAAGAAGAAGAAGAAGAAGAAGAAGAAGAAGAAGAAGAAGAAGAAGAAGAAGAAGAAGAAGAAGAAGAAGAAGAAGAAGAAGAAGAAGAAGAAAGAGGAGGAGGTTGAGGAGGAGGAGGAGGAGGAGGAGGAGGAAGAAGAAGAAGAAGAAGAAGAAGAAGAAGAAGAAGAAGAAGAAGAAGAAGAAGAAGAAGAAGAAGAAGAAGAAGAAGAAGAAGAAGAAGAAGCTTTTTTTCTCTCCCTACCATATTGGCGATGGGATTGACCCAGTAACATGAGTAGCGGATAGTACTCAGAATCTTTGGGGATTTTCTGTGGAGAAAAGGCAGCGAGGACAGGAATAACCCACCTCACAACATTATGTCAGATTATGTAATATTCTAATACTTCAACCGCAGTGTCTGGCATGGAACAATTAAAGACAATTTCTACTCCGACGGCCATGTTAAGGGACATAATAATCTTATAAATAGCAAACAGGAGGGCAAGGTTGAGGGCAAGCGAGAAAGAGGTAGAGAACGATACAAGCGGGACGATAACATCAAGAGATTGACGAAAATCAATCTGACAGAATGTACGGTCAGGGCGATGGATAGACAGTGTTGGAATTTCATTTCAGCCAACCTTCATTGTGGAGACTGCACCTGATTGATTGATTGATTGATTGACTCCGGCGACATTACATGCACAACAAAGGACTTCTGTCACTTGGGTTCGAGAGTAAATGAGATTAAATCAGCATTTGTTGCTTACTAAAGCTCACTATCGTCTCTAAGTTAGTAAAGGTCTCTCTTACACCCCTTAAGACGACTTGGGCATATGATGTTCAACCATAATTTTATAAACCATTAGCTGTGTGAATGGTGTGGTCATCATAACTTTACGCCCCAAAACTTTTCCTGATAACCATTTTAGGCTGGGCCAACAAAGCAGCTAAGGTCAATGTAAAAATTAGCCACGATGCGGATTCGAACTTCTGACAAAATTATAATGTGCATATCCCTGACTGGACCCGGGATCGAACTCCGGATCACTGGCGTGTGTGTAACCGCTTGACCCACGCGGCTCACGCTAGACGCGACCAAATTATCACACTAGAATATCACAACGTCACCCATCGTAGACTAGCTAAAAATTTTGCCAGGTCGCCGCGACTGACATCCCTCAATCGATGTAAACTACGATGGTTGATGTTGTGATATTCTAGTGTGATAATTTGGTCGCGTCTAGCATGAGCCGCGTGGTCAAGTGGTAACACACCCGCCTCACACGCCAGTGCTCTGGAGTTCGATCCCGGGTTCAGTCAGGAGGGATATGCACTACTGACGAGCTCAAAAGGGAGCGAAACTCGAGTCTAATGTTTCCAGTCTGACTTGGACTAAGCCTTAGGTTCATACCGGAATACTATCAGTCAGCGTTGCCAGTAGTGGGTTGTGCTCAATCTTTACAACTTCAAATTCCGAAACAACTAAATAAATCAACATTATAAAGTTTAAAATAGAATTACTGAAGCAGGAGTCGTCCAATACACGCAGTTCGTAAAGCTACCATGTGGACAAGTCTAACAATTTAGATGTTACGTTCAGCTTGAGTACAAATAGAGAATATATGGTTTAAATCAACCTCTTCCGTCTCGTTCGAGATGGCAGTAAAGATAAGAGGCCGTAATCTCCATGTCTTTTCACTTCGCAGACTTTCATACGGCGCCGGGGGATTCTTACGATGAAAACCTACAGATAAAACCGTTTCTGTCTAACCACCAGCTTCTAAAAACAGAAACCGGAGACGGAAACAACAATTCCGCCATTGTTCTACCTCGTGCTTGTGGCCGACTTTCCCAGACGAGGTGAACAAAATCACGCGAATAAAAAACGTGGTTCATTTCAACATAAAACAACGTTGTACATTCACATTAGTGACACTACCACTACTAATTTCTTTTTGTGCTGTCTCCATTAAATATTAATGGCTGTAATCTCTATGATGATCTTTCTTTCATTTCATGAAACAGCGTTTGTTTCACAGGATAACCAATAGCGCTCTGGGGAGGTCTTCGTGTAAGCGAAGTCTGACAAGCCTTTACAAAATATTACAGTGTCAGTACATTGTCGATCCATTACTCGCAACATTGTCTGGTACAGTAATCACTTCAGTTATCTAGTACAACAGATTAGTGACAGTATACGACGTAGTGCCATACAAGGAAACTTAAGAAAAGAAACAGTATAAAGCACTTAAACATCAACTAATACAGTGCCGTCCTCACAATGAAGGTTTAACACAATGGGTACCCAACACTTTCTTTATCTGGGTTTTGTTGTACACTGCGGAAGACTGCTATTCGTCTGTCTCTTGAAGTTATCTTTCCACCTGTATCGTTGTCTGCCACTTGCTATCCTACCTCGACTTTTCCCGTATTGTTACTTGTCATTTTTCGTTCACGTTATCAGAGCCGACGGCCTGGAAACAACAGTTACAATCAAGAACAACCAAGAAGAGATACAGGAGACAAAGGGAGCAAACGACGTAGTGGCCTGGAAGAGTAGCCTTAAGACAATTGACGATTGTCGAACGACAATCGACAATTGTCGAACATAAGACAATCGACGATTGTCGACTTACCAAGTACGTAGGGGCCGTGTGCAGGGACATCTTGGCCTACAATTCCTAATACGACACTGGTGATAATGTTGATGATGACGGTGAAGACACAGACGAGAAGCAATAATATACTCTCCTCCTCGGGGCATTGTCATAGAGTTGTGATGATGAAATGCACATACCTACACCCCAACGCTAGCCTGCTGTACCGATAGTCTTGGGTTCGATCCGTATCAGGTCGAATACATGGTGGATATTCGAATATTTTTAATTGTCCTTGGCTCCCAGGTAGAACACGACTACAATGGGTTAGTTAGTCACGTATCCTTTACAGGACGTCGCAGTCGACCCCAACATTTTTGGCTGTTTGTGATTTCTTGGCAAGTTTGCGTTCAGTAGTTTGTCATGGCTTTCTGAACGACCAGCAAACATACCATTTTATGTAAACCAACGCAAGGCGGTCTGTTGCCAAATCACCCGCAGCTGTGTTTCGAACGCGGTATGCGGGATTACGAATTGCGTCCGCAATCCCTTCGCCACCTAGCCGGGTACCAGATAAATGAGTACCAGTTAGATTTTTGGGAAGTAAATGCGGCCGGCTTCATATCAACTACAGCCGCCCCCCCCCCCCCCCCCCCCCGTGTTGATTGGTTTATATAAAACATATATTGCCAATGCTCCTGAGGGGTGTGAAAGGGACGTTTAGTTACGTCCCAACATAATTTGTCCCGAAGCAATGTCCGGCTATGGATCTGTGATGTGATAGCACCATCACATGTTGTAGGCCTGGATGCACGAGGGAATATGTAGTCAATATTTCACACCTTCGCCGACCACAAGCCCAGGCGTGGAAGCCTCGCCTGGCCGTGCTCATGACATTACCAGAGCAATATGAGATCAACTACCCTAGCCCGCCCGCTTGAGTCATGACGCCAGTGCACACACTTCTACACCATCACGACTCCTGAGTCAGTAGGCCAGTTCATTGACCAATATTACTCCTTGGTCAGAATAATAGTGCATTAACCAGTACACCATTATAATAGGGCATGTCCCTTTTGCACGCCTTAAGGCGCATTTGGGCATATGTTGCCAGACATAATTGTATAGACCAGTTGATACTCGTGTGTGATGTGGTCAGTATCAGGCCACCACCTTGACTTCCCCAGACATTTCCTGGTACTCATGTTGGATGGGTCGACCTGGGAGCCCAAGTCAGCTTTAGACATTCGAATCCACTCCACCGCAGACCGAACCCTTGCCTATCGGTACGACAGGTGAGTATCTTGCCGCTACACCCCCATTATACCATTGCAATCTCCGAATTAGAAGGCCAGTGCATTCCAGTTACATTTGGCTGGGACATTATCAATTTTTGAAACATGTTGACTTCTCGTCCTTGACTTGCGTACGTAAATTACAAGTACCTCAGTCGTCGGAGTGAGTTCGGACACTGGTAATTGGGAAAGCTAATCCACACGCAAAAACCAGTCCAGTGCCCAAGAAGTGTACGTACATGGACTGTTTGAGTTCAATGCGAGTGAGCAGGGGCGAAAACATGTTCCACTAAATAAGGTGTCCCTCTCCATGTAACCTCAGGAGCTACACGTCACGCAAGGTATTCTCCCAGTCACAGTTCTTCCAGGTCAGCTCACAGAAAGAAGCACTTCTATGTTCTAGTCTTAATTCATCATCATCATGTTTTTTTTTTTTAAATTCGCATATCCTTTACAGGACATCGCTGTCAACAGCAGCATCTTTCAGCTGTCTGTTGATTTCTTGGCAAGATTACGCTCAGTAGTTTGCCATTGCTTTCTGAGCGGCCGGCTCAGTTATCCCGCAAGTCACCAGCGGGGGTCGAACCGCCTCCAGCTCTCGCCCGCTACGAGACTCTGCGTGATAAACGGGATTGCGGAGAAAGTGTTGTAACCCCTCGGCCAGAGAGACCGTCTCATCATCATGTACCAAGCCAATTAGCGCAGTTGCTCATGTATTTCCTCACATGTCTGTCATAGGCGTTGCGGATAGACTCTGGTTAATGGTATTTCTTCATGCCACCGTCTTCATGCCACCGTCCCCAGGCTCATAGACCAGCTGGGTGTGCAAGATCAACACTCAAAAATGGGCGACATTATTGGAGATTACAGTCATATTATCGGCGTCTGTGGCTTTGGGCTTGTGAGTGCAGTTTCATAACCTCGTCATACCAGGCTTCGATTTCAATCGCAGGCGATTTGGAAACAGACCGCTTTATGTTGAATATTATAACAATAAAAGCATCGATCGCTTAGAAAGCAATGGCAAACGTTTTTTTTTTTTTGTTGTTGCAAATCCTATTTACATGACATCGTTGTCAACACCAGCATTTTACTGCTGTTGTTGATGTCTTGGCAAGTTTGCGTTCAGTAGTTTGCTATTGCTTTCTGAACGACCGGCTCCCAGCGCAAAAAACCCAGCGCAACGCGGTCTGCTTCCAAATCGGTCGCAGCTGTGTTTTAAACGCGGGTAAGCGGGCTTACGAATCACGTCCGTAAGGCCTTAGCCACTGAGACCGGCAATAGCAAACTACTAAAGTAAAATTTCCTAGACAGCTAAAACAACTTTTGGGATGACTGCGACGTCCTTAAAAGGTATGCAACCAACTTTAAATGTTCATATTGGATCTTCACTGTCAAACTTGTGATGTGTTTCGAAAGTCACCCATACTTATGCCCCTCAGGTTAACTTAACCGCCCCAATTCTCCCATGTATAACTTAATTGTGATTAAGTGAGTTATAATTGTAATTATTATAATAAAATTCTCCACTGATGATCTGTCATGATTCATTTCAATTCTGTTCCAGCTCGACTCCTTGTCAAAAAATAAATAACAAATGAGGTTGCAGTACCGCGGTAAATATTCATTTTCACATGCATTTCACACGCGCATACCACGTGACGACTACGATGGCCAAGCAGACTAGATCAAACAAATTTTGCAATAAATTGACCAATAAGCCAAATTAAAAGCTATGTCATTTACAAAATGATTATCTGGCAATCTAAATCATCCTACTTAAATGAGATAGAAGATACCTTGTAAATCACAAAAACAACCAACAGATGCAGGATTTGATTGCCTCGTCCTGCGAAGGACATGCAATGTATTTGACTGATGAATGCAGCCGTGGAACTGGTACTGACAAGAGAACATTTCTTGCAAAAGTGTCCATCACATGCAGAAGAGAGAAACGTATTTTGGTCAACACTCGCTTCCATTTGAGAATAAACTCTATGAAGATGTCAACAAGTGTAAGTTGACTGCTGTTTTCTATGAATTTATTCATATTGACGTCTGAAGGTGAACGAAGAAGAAAACTAAACATTCCACGTAAATGTTCAGTATTATGAACTCACACGCAGTCTATACACATTGTTACTAATTATAGTGAATGGAACTGATTTTGCGTCTGTGTTAGCTTTCCCTATTACCAGTGTCCATCGCCATCAAGCTGTTCCACACTAACTTCTGAGGGTCTTGTAATTTATGTCCACAAGTCCAGGACGAGAAATCAACAGTTTAGTCCAGCTGATACATTCTATTGGCGAATGTTTTCCTACATGGTGGTGATCAGCAATGCCTAGATCTACAGAATGTATATAAACTGTTCTTCTCGGCTTTTTCACTTGAAACACAGTAAATTACCCTTCTCCAGAAGTTAGTGTGGTCGACATACGAGGGTAAGTTAATAAGTAAGTCACAAATGGCTGTAGAATAATAACTAAATATGATAACAAATTGAAACCAGTTTATTTTTATACATACATTGTCGCTTTATTCCTCAACATAAATTCCACCAACATTGATGCACTTATCCCATCGTATTATCAGTCATCCCAAACCGGCTGCATAGAACTGCGTGCTCTGTTTTCTAAACCATGTTTTCACTTCACATTCAACTTCGGCGTCATTCGCAAAATGTCTCCCGCCAAGGTGGATTTTCACTGGACCACAAAAGGTGGAAATCGCTAGGGGCTAAGTCGGGGCTGTAAGGTGGATGTTCCAGAACTTCCCACCTTAGTTGATATATTTTCTCATGAGTTAATAGAGCCGTATGTGGTCAGGCGTCGTCATAAAGAAGCAACACTCCTCTAGTCAGCAGTCCTGGACGTTTTCTTCGAATTGCATCATGAAGCATCGATAGAACTTCACAGTACGATTCAGAATTCACATTGTCACCTTTCTTCTTGAAATTGGTTAAAAGCACTTCTTGATAATCCCAGAACACTGTAAGCATAACCTTCCTTGCTGATGTCGTAACTTAGAATATTTGGACACAAGGTGAAGAAGGATGTTTCCATTTTCTACCCAGCTATGTACCGCTTTACGGTACAAACAATTGTCAGCATAAACAGGAAGCATTTCCTTATGAATTTCCTTTGCAGGCAGTCCCTTTGCCCAGAAAAAAACACAAAAAAACGCACAACAGCACGCTGCTCTTTGGTTGTACAGTCGCCATTTGTTTATGCGATGCGCATGCGCATGAGACACTTAGCGCCACCTGACGAACAGGAATATAAAGTTCGATGTTGCTGTCACCTAATGACACCTGTAGAAAACAACACCTACATTTACCTACCATCCCACAGAACTGTGTCACTTACTTATTGACTCGCCTTCCTACTTCAGCAGAAATTTGAAATTTAATATAGTCAGATATATTGGCGACAGTGATGTTGGTTATGTTATGTTCGAAGAACGAACGAACAAACAAACGAACGAACAAACTTTTATTGTCAAAGGGTTAAGAATTGGGCTAGTAGGCCCGTCTAGTATTCCGACCTTCTATCACTTCCTTTCAGAAATTATTTCATCCATACATCAGCTATGAGGCTAACCGAGAACAACAATAACAATATCAAAATATGCATGATAAAGGCATGGAAAATGTACTGAAAATGTCACGCCTTCATTTCCGATGCGTGACACATTCAAACAATTCATGGGGATAATATGTGGTGGTTCTCCCTTGACTTCCATATGCGAATGTGTGGTTTTCCACCTCCGCCTCTGACATCAATGTCCGACTACGCTCCATGACATTGAGTCGAAGGCCGGGCTAACCAGATTAATATCAACGCCTACAATAATAACATGAGCAACAACAATAAGAAACTTGCCATCAACCACAGGTTTTTTGTTTAACGTTCGCTCGCTTTGAACTCAAGCATAATCTATTCACGTGCTCCTACTTTGAGTTCACTGGACTGATATGTGCGTGTGGATTAGCTTTCCCTATTTTTGATTTTCTAGGCAATTTTTCGTTCAGCTGTTTGCCACTATCCACGACTCTGGTGATCGAGTGAAATGGCGAGTCATGACCGCCCACGCTTTCCGGCATGGCACATGATTGATTGATTGATTGATTGTTTGTTTGCCACTGCTTTCTGAACGAGAAGTCAACGTTTAAGTCCAACTGACCGGCCGGTGAAGGAAATACCTCACTTTCCTGCCGTCAGAGCACAGAAAGTTCTCTACTCGAGCGCGATAAGCCCATCAGCCGCGCTGACCTCCTTGCGATGGTTTTTTTTTTTTTTAAATTCGCATATCCTTTTACTGTCAACAGCAGCATCTTTCAGCTGTCTGTTGATTTCTTGGCAAGATTACGCTCAGTAGTTTGCCATTGCTTTCTGAGCGGCCGGCTCGGTTATCCCGCAAGTCACCAGCGAGGGACGAACCGCTCCCAGTTCTCGCCCGCTACGAGACTCTGCGTGATAAACAGGATTACGGAGAAAGTTGTGTAACCCCTCGGCCAGAGAGACCGGCTTGCGATGTTTAGTGTTATACATGTGGTTTATGTTAGACAGGAGAAACAAAACGACAACATATCCCATAGCACAGTGGTTCTCAACCGGTGGGGAATTCCCCCCCCCCCCAGGGGGGAATTTCATGGTTTCCAGGGGGGGGGGGAATGAAGACCATTTCAAGATCGTGTTAATACAAGAACCGATTACTTGACATAGTTTTTCCCTTCATACTTTACAGTTATGTATGTCTCGTCCTTCTAAAATTCATTTTATAAAGTAAGTAGACCCACAAATCATGTTTTATGTGGATGTCTAGACTTGTTTTAGTATATGCTATTACATTTGCCTTCCACTTTTACGTATACTGTGTAGGGGTGAGGGGATTTTTAGATAGGAAATATGACAGGGGGGGGGGGGGGGGAATGACGTTCTGAAAATACGGTGAAGGGGGGAACGGGCCAAATTTTTGATAGGAAGGGGGGGGGGGGGAATGGCGTTCTGAAAATATGGTGAAGGGGGGAATGGGCCAAAAAAGGTTGAGAACCACTGCCATAGCAGAAGCCTAATGTGGGTATATGAAGAGTTAGGGCCTTTCATTTTTGTAGCATGAGTGCGCGGAGGAATAGGTGGTCAGTCGAACATCGAGAACTGCCAACGAACCCTCGTGCGACTGCGCTTATGCCACTGTCACTATAACATCATAACCAATACACTAACGCATCCGAGGTGGTTGCTGTAGCAGAAACATGAACAACTGGATATGTTAACGGTTTCAGAAAGATTAACAACTGAGATCTTTTGTGGTGCGGAGAAAGTGAAGAGCCGTACCAAGCCTGGTATCTCTCTCTCTCTCTCTAATCGGCTATTCCCGCAGACAGAGAGGATGCCACGTGAGACAACAGGCGTCGTTTGTTCGAGCAGTGAGTGAGGGCTGCAGGGATTTCTCCGACAGGTGGCAGCTGTGCATAGACTTATCATTATACACGTAATGAATGCGAGACGTGGCGGCGTGGTGGATAGTTCACTTGATTGCCGGTACAATGGGGTGTATTTAAACATATTTTGTGAAGTGATTCTGCTTCCGACTGTTGCTGTTCTAGGGCAGGCACAGGTAAACATTCATGGGCATCACGGATTTCTCCCTCTCCGTCGTGTTTCCATCTTAAGTGAGTGACTGCCAGAAGCCGATAGATCGGCGCAAAAGAAAGATCTGCGTGTTCCAATGACCCTCAAGAGCTATGTCGACAGTATCACAGCTACTTTTAAGGTCTCGAATATCGGACATATCAAGGGATATGAACTAGAAGAAGGGAGACACAAATCTGCAGTCTTGTAGATAGACTGAAGACAGTGAAGACAACTAACTCCAACTCATCAATTCCTTTGTTATTTCCTGCGACTCGCTTCATGTCCACCCATTAGTATTAAACGTTGTCTCTAACTCTCTTCTTCGTGTGTTTTAGGCCTCTCTCTATTTCTTTTTTCTTTTTATGTGGGTTCCACAGGAAGAATACCTCTTTGTTGTTGTGAGCTTCAGAGGAAGGACATTTTAATTAACTGGTTTTCTCAATACGTTTCATCTACGTCCTTTCCAAACATCTTGGTTCATTGAAATTTCTTGGGAAGGCATACCCCCAAAAAATGCTTGTCGAAGTCGAATGTGCTGAGTCACAGGCTTGACGGAACAAAACAAGGCAATTCACTGTATCATGTCACATGTCACACATTTATCTAGAATGAACTAGCGATGAGGACTAGGGCTTGTTCATCATCATCATCATCATTAGCCAGTTAAATCTCCACGGGAAAGGTTGACAATAAATGGATCTCTAGAGATTTCTGTCGTGAGTGTTCGTTGTACATACTGCTAGACTGTATTCTGACCACGTCCGCATGTGTCTGTACAGTAGGGTGCATGATAATGATGAAAGTGATCAATCTACTTTGTTTTCTCATTTGTATATTCGTCAACATCGGTTTCTTGTTATACCTCAAATTATTCTAGAAGTCTTTAATGTATTTCATTGTTTACATTCGTGAAACTTTTCCGTCTTCTGAAGACCTAGATTACAAAAGCCTTATTATTATACTCCACCGCTTTTGTCAACGTCCTTATTTCTACTAAACCTAGGAATGTTGAAGGCACATATCATTTCACAAGCATCAGTGTCCGTTTCAGTAATACTTGCTTGAAGATAAATATTTGTTTCATGTTGCTGAATGCGACTTTCCCACCTTGATACGTAATTCTCATGTTATATGTACATCTTCTATAATTGTTTGGCCAATGCAGATGTAGTCTGACACCGGTACTAGATTTTCATTACTGATGTGAATGTCGAATGTTGAACTATTTTTCCGGTTAGTAAAGTTCAAATGGCTGCCAACCCCCAAGGCACAGTCCTGTGGCTTAGAATATACTGAGTCCTGTTTAGGCTAAAAACTATATCAGGTATGCAGTATGAGCGATTAGAGCTCATCATAACGAGGGCGTCTGGTTGAGTGATTGTTAGATGTACACGGGAAACTCACAACGTAACCATGCGATACATACTTGGTCTATTGTCTATCAAACCTCACAATGTAACCATACGATACATACTTGGTCTATGGTCTATCAAAACTCACAATGTAACCATGCGACACATACTTAATCTACTGTCTATCAAAACTCACAATGTAACCATGCGATACATACTTGGTATATGGTCTATCAAAACTCACAATGTAACCATGCGATAGTCGATACATACTTGGTCTACTGTCTATTAAACCTCCCAATGTTACCATGCGATACATACTTGGTCTACTGCCTATCAAACCTCACAATGTAACCATGCGATACATACTTGGTCTACTGTCTATCAAAACTCACAACGTAACCATGCGATACATACTTGGTCTACTGTCTATCAAACCTCACAATGTAACCATAAGATACATACTTGGTCTATGGTCTATCAAACCTCACAATGTAACCATGCGATACATACTTAATCTACTGTCTATCAAAACTCACAACGTAACCATGCGATACACACTTGGTCTACTGTCTATCAAAACTCACAACGTAACCATGCGATACATACTTGGTCTACTGTCTATCAAAACTCACAACGTAACCATGCGATACATACTTGGTCTACTGTCTATCAAACCTCACAATGTAACCATGCGATACATACTTGGTCTACTGTCTATCAAAACTCACAACGTAAACATGCGATACATACTTGGTCTACTGTCTATCAAAACTCACAACGTAACTGCCGCGGAAAAACTTGATAGTTTCGATCGATGACAAACAAGACCCGACATTCGTCTACAAAAACAAGCAGTCCTTGGATAAGCAGGGGACTGAGGAACAAAATACGTCGCAAAAACTGTCTGCACACGGTCGGCATTTCTGTATGATGTGGGTTGTTCGAGAAACGTACAATTGCGCCATCCGAACGAACGAACGAACGAAAGAACAAATTTTATTTTCAAAGGGTTAAGAATTGGGCACGCAGGCCCGTCTAACATTCTGCCCTTCTATCACTCTCTTTCATACATTATTTCATTCACACACCATTCAAGGCTAACAAAGAACAGCAACAATATAAAAGATATGCATTATAAAGGCATGGGCAAAATGCGAACAACAAAACTACACGACACAATAATATTAGATAATGGTCTGACACTTGTTATTAGCCATGTGGAATATACTGGCCTACAAAAAGGGGACTGGCTATCTGAAAGGCGGTAGACAGCCTTTAAAGTTGTAGACGGAAGGTCTGGACAGACGTCGGATGGATTCTGTGATGTGGGGAAGGATCCCCTGGCTCACAGACAGACAGGACTTTTGTTGCACGAGACAAAGATTTCCCCGATGAAAGCAAAATAGACGGCGGATTGATTCCAGTCAGTCTAAAACAGGGAGAAATCCAGACTCTGGACTGATTAGCGTCTAGACTTTTTGGTGACGTCACGCAAGCCCCGATATAAAACCAATTGAGGTAAACAAGTTGGAGTGAGTCGACCAAAAATTCTGAAGTGTTAAAGATCGGCGCAGTATTCCGAGTTGTGTTAATTGAAAGAGACTATAGTGTCAAAGAGTTGATATCTATCGGCGGACATAGATCCAGTCTGTGATTGCATAGTCTCAATCATCAACCGGAATAGGCATATGGTAGTCTATTAATCATATCTAACTTAGAGTATGATTAGGAATAGAGTACAGTACTGTGCGGTGATAGAATGTTCTATAAGTGCGGTGCTAGAAAGTATTATAGGAGCGTCGGCACTAGTAACCTATTGTGTAGCTTTAACTAGCTTGTGTAATATATCATTTAACTCAGAGAGTTAAGGACAATGTAGTGGGATAATAATTAGAGAGATTGAGGATGGTTGGGAGGGATGAAGGGAATGTGAAATGGTAGGATCTTCCAGTAGGGCATCTGCTGGGTTTCTACCCGTTTCCTTTAATCTTTCCTTGTGTTTTCATGTCTCAGACCAATGTGATGAGCTATTTGGCCGTATGACAGAGTTCGGTTCTCTGTTATAGATCTGAGTGCTGCTATCGGCCTACACTCACCTAATTAAGGTCAGAATTGAGTTGCTCTCACCAGGGGATTCTCTATTCTACAGGTTCCACTTACAGGTTTACTTGTTGATGGTGATACGATATACTACCAAGAAGTTAGTATCAAAGTTGAAGAAAAGATGGCTCACGGATGGAAGACAGACGTTACTGAGAGGCTTGTACACTGGGCTCATGGCCTAGTTGGTCTGCAGAAACCTGACTTCTGCTGAGCAGGACTTGATGAACATATGTGTGATTTTTTCCTTGAGTGATATGCTACATCACCGTAGATTCAGAACACTATACGTAACACATATACCAATATATAACTACCTGGAACAGTAATAGGTTGATTTTTTATAATGGGAAAAATTGTATAACCAGTGACTTATGAACAGTTATATTTTCCCATGTGACATTTAAGTCATTGGAAAGATTCTCTGATCAATAAACATTATTGAACAGTGTAAATTCACAGTGTTTGCTAGAGTGAAGACCAATATCGAACAGTGTCTATCATTGATGACCAGCGTCCTGATTGTTCGAGAGTGATCGGAGAAAGTTGTCACGTGGCCGGAGAAACATCTTCTTGGTGAGGTTTTCTGTCCGGAATACATGGTGCTGTTGTGTGCTCAGCACAGTGATGTAACTAACTTTGCTCCTGATTCACTGGTCTGATTCTACATACACATTAGAATATTCGACACACATTCTACACATTACACACCCACATTTCTCACACACATACTCTTTGCTTTAATAAATTATTTGTTGTATTTATTTGTTAAAGCTAGAGTTGTTGAGTATGTTGTGTTGGGGAAGAATGAGAGGGGGCATGATCCAGGGGTGAGTGAGAGTAAGAAAGAGGTGTCGACAGACTGAAGGAGTTTTGTTGACGGATTCTGGTGGTTTCTCTAGGACAATAATATTGGGTTAATAAAATTGTGGGTGTTGATTCCCCTCACTCCAGGGACGACACTAAAGTGATAAAGGATTACTACGACAGTAACCATGCGATACATACTTGATCTACTGTGTATCAAAACTCACAACGTAACCATGTGATACATACTTGGTCTACTGTCTATCAAAACTCATAACGTAACCATGCGATTCATACTTGGTCTACTATCTATCAAAACTCACAACGTAACCACGCGACACATACTTGGTCTACTATCTATCAAAACTCATAACGTAACCATGCGAACCATGTGATACATACTTGGTTTATTGTCTATCAAATCTCACAACGTAACCATACGATGCATACTTGGTTTACTGTCTGTCAAAACGAGCTATGATCTTGCTCACGTCCGAGCACATAACCAATGATCGCATTGAACTCAAGCATATTATTCCTTACACGTTACTACTTCTAGTGCCCTGGACTGATTGTTGCTCGTGGATTAGCTTTCCACTCTGTCTTATGATGTACTTGTAATTGTCGTACCCAAGTTAAGGGCGAGAAGTCAACATTTTAGTCCAACTGACGTGCGTTGGGCTGAACCACTACATCGGCATTCAGCACGCCGGAAGTTTGAGAGTAAGTGCCCTTATCCATTCGGTCATGCTAACCTCCGTACTTCAATGATAAAAAGCACCCTCTTCATGAAAACCTGGGTGATACGAAAGAGAGGTGATATGGATGGCGAAAGCAGGAGAATATAACTGCGCACTTGACCACGCAGAGCAGCATAAGTCCATGAAGATCAATGGGTTTATAGTGGACCGGATATGGAATACTGCCACAATGTATTAGTTACTGTGGGCATGGAGTGGTGTAACGGACAAACAGAAGGACAATTTTAATAGCTGTTAATTGACGATACCAGTGATTAAAGGTTTATGTTAATTGCTATGTCCTTCTTAAAGAACGTCACAATCCAATGTCAGTATTTATTGGCTGTTTATACTGTTCCATGGCATTTCACGTTCAATAGTTTGCCTAGTTTTGTGAACGACCGACGCTCATACCAATGTGAAAATCAACATAATGAGATCTGCTTCCAAATCGCTCGGGAGTGACTTTGAACCCGGTGTGCTGGGATTGTGAGACTGGGTTCCAAACTTCTCAGCCACATAACAGTGATTATGATGTCGTTGTTTTCAACGACGAATCGGTTGCTGCGCCGAAATGTTCAGGTTGGAGGTTTAGTACAGGGTAGTCCCGTACATCCGGTCTCCCTGGCGAATAGGTTAACGACGCTGTTCGTAATCCCGTATACTCTCGTAAGAAACACAGCTGCGCGAGATTCGGCAGCGGATCGCGTAGCGTTGGTTACTTACGATGGGTATGTCAGTCGGTCGTTCAGAAAGCAATAGCAAACTACTGAACGTAAAAACTTTCCAAGGACATGGACAGCAGCTGAAAAATGATGGTGTTGACTGCAATGTCCTGTAAAGGATATGCGGAAAAAAGTACCGTAGAAGAGCAGAGCGGAGCTATTGTGGTCGCAATATCCAGCCTGAGGTTAGAATTGGGGGGCAGCAAACGCGGCGCCCCGGTCTCTCAGACAACACTAAAACATGTCTGGAAGCAGGCACCAGCAGTAGGCCTGTAATGTGATAGGGCCATTACATTGTGTAGGCCAGAATACACGGAGGAATGGTGGCCAGTATTTTCCCCTGTCGGCGGATGACGAGCAGGAACCTGTTGTAGGTCTGTAATATGACAGGGCCATTACATTGTGTAGGCCAGAATACACGGAGGAATGGTGGCCAGTCTTTTCCCCTGTCGGCGGACGACGAACGCAGGCGTCGAACCCTCGTCCAACCGCGTTCATGACATTATCATCGTAGCTCCCTATCAACTATGACTACACTAACGCGCCTAGCGTTCCGGCGTCTCGCGGGCACTAATTATGCTAAAACCGGCGTTCTGTGTGACTGGCGGTCAATGACACAGAAGGACAAAATTGGCCGACTGTGGTGTACATACGCGCTTTACGTTACTGCGGCAAGCAGGAGTCGGTGGCAATATGAAGCAAAGTGGCTGGCTTTTTGAGCGCCAATATTGGACACATTTCAAATTGACAAATCATAAATAGTTAGCGATCAGGGAATGACTTCTGCGTTATGATACAGCATGCACTGCGACAACAATATGCAGATCAAAGGAACAGAAAATACAAACAGGATCCAGTTCAACATGTTTGCAACAGCGAGTTAAATGTCTATCCAACAAGAGTGCGACGGGCGAGTTAGCATCCTAATACTTTGATATCCATTGAGGAAGAAGAGATCCGTCCGGGAATGGCCTGGGTTCATTGACCAAGTCCTATAACTTCACTAATCACCATGTCCTATAACTTCACTACCCCCGCCCGGGAGAAACATCTGCCCTGACATTCACCTCACTTTACCAAAGAAGCTTGCACACCTCCCTCCGGCCCGGTAGCCATATGTTCGGATCCCCATCGATGCGGATGTTAGATCTGGGCTCCCAGGTGGGTGAAGCCTAGTATGGGTACAAGACAATGGCCTGGAAAGTGAAGTCGGCTGGCGTGATGTTGATCATATCATTGACCCAGTCTCGATCGGTACATAAACATATGCGGTTAATGACATTTGCCCAATACGCCTCAAGGCCTGCAAAGGGGTAATTTACTGTTTACCTAATGAAGCAAGCAGACGCCGTTCGCTTTTACCGGTGCCGTCAATATTACTATTAGCTTTGTTTTAAGGAAATGCAACAGTTAGTCTACCCGTTTTTGCGCACCTTTTTCAAATGAGTGTTTTAGCCATTTGTTTTTTGGTCGTACTTACTTTATAATAAACCTGTCCCGCCTGTCATCCACTTGCTCGTAAATCAACAACACTAAGAGTGAGATCTGGAATGCTAGGGTAACAACTGCTGGAGTCGGGCGGCGCTCAAGTGTAGATCCGTTACAAACAACATAATCACTTGTTTACCACTTTCCACGGTGTGAAGCATCAGCAATGCGGTGATAACAGAGAATGTCGTCAAAGCATAATCAATCAACACATAAATAAAGCACGCGCACTCTTAATTGCAAGACACGATGGTGTTTAGGCGAGGAAGCACGTGTGAAAAATTGGTGTGTCGAAGCAGATGACGTAAGCAAGTTAACGAGTACAATAACAAAACATTAAAATAGTGGACAACCATACTTATATAACAACAATAAGGAAGCGGCCACGTAAGGAAGTGTATAACTAAACGCACTCGTGTGTGTGTGCGTGCGTTCGTGCGTGTGTATGGGGGGGGGGGGGGGGAACAATAACAATAATCCTGGTAAACCTAATCTAGACTTGCCCTTATAAACATTTCCAAGTCTTGTCCTATTAAACCAACCCTATACTTATTCTAGTAAAACTATACTAGTCTTATAACTAGTAAATCTGTTCTAGACATCCTAGAAACTCTACCCAAGGCTTACCCTAGTAAACCTATCCTAGACCTACTCCAAAACCTACCCTAAATACATGAATAAATCTACCCTAAACTTAACCTAATAAATGTACCCTACACTTAAACTAGTAAACTTACCCTAGACTTATCCTAATAAACCTACCTCATGCGTGTTCTAATAAACTTATCCTAGACTTAACCTAATAAACCTACCCTAGACAACCTAATAAATCTACCCCAGACTTAACCTAATAAACCTACTCAAGACTGACCTTAGTAAACCTACCTTAGACTTAACTAAATAAACCTACACTAGACTTATTCTAGTATTCCTAGTCTAGACTTAACTTAGTAAACCTATCCTAGACTTTACCGGTACACCCATCCTAAACTTATCCTGACAAAAAAAACACCTAGACTTACCCTGGTAAACTTACCCTAGCAAACTTAACTAAGTAAACACTCCCAACAAAAACCTGACATAGTCAGTCTAAGCCGGGATGGCACAGTGGTAGTACACTTGAATGCCACGAAAGAAGTCTGGGTTCAATCCTCAGCGATGCAGCATTTTATTTTCTCCAGATTAGTACGGTTCTGGAGCTGACCTCATAAAAAAGGAAGCCAGACAGTTTAATGGAAACTGCCTTGTAAGGAAAAGCGACGAAAAAACAAACTACCCACCCGACCTCATTATGCCGTGGCCAAGAATACGTGAAAGCTGAACATTTCACACCCCGACAGCAGCATCTTCTTCTTCTTCTTCTTCTTCTTCTTCTTCTTCTTCTTCTTCTTCTTCTTCTTCTTCTTCTTCTTCTTCTTTTTGTTCGCTCGCTCAAACTCGAGCGTAGTCCCTACACACTGTTTATAGTAGTAGATGACTGAATTTTGCGTGTGGGCTTGCTTTCCCTTTTACCGGTGTCCCTCGCCATTCAGGCGAGCCCACTCCGACTTCAGAGATACTTGTAATTAACGTCCCCAAGTAGAGGACGGGGGCATCTCACCTCCACGCAGGTGAGGTGAGCAACGGCTAGGATCGCACAGCTGAGGTACACGGGCCTAGAGGCGTTTGGCCTTATCCCTCAGTTGATAGCCGTAGGATGCGCATCTGAACCAGTAATGTATAGTGGGCTTAATATCTCACTTCCAGTGTGCGGTGAGTTATCGGCCAGTCCCTCATATCCAAGGGTAATGGCTTAGAGGCGTTCAGCCATATCCCTCGGCTGAGAGCCTTATAGTTGTATGTTTCTAGATCCAAAACGCCTTATTTGGATTTTAGACTGCTATCCTCATTTACATTCTCGAAACGCCTGCCTCGCTAACTTGCGGTGGCTGGGAAGATCCCAATTTGGTGCAACTCACAGAGCCATCCGAGACAACGAACGCTAGACGCGGGTCGGCAGCATCTGAAATAGGACCTCTCTCTCTCTCTCTCTCTCTCTCTCTCTCTCTCTCTCTCTCTATCTATATATATATATATATATATATATATATATATATATATATATATATATATATATATTATATATATATATATATATATATATATATATATATATATATATATTATATATATATATATATATATATATATATATATATCTGTCTCTCTCCCTCCATCTCTCTCACTCTCTCTCCATTTCTCTCACTCTTTCTCCATCTCTCTCAATCTCTCTGTTCATCTCTCTCACACTCTCTCTCCATCTGTCGCTCACTCTCTCTCCATATTGCTATCTCATCTCTCGCACTCTCTCCAACTCTCTCTCTCTCAGAGAGAGAGAGAGAGAGAGAGAGAGAGAGAGAGAGAGAGAGAGAGAGAGAGAGAGTCAATGGAAGTCAACGCATCTTACCATCGCCGTCCCCATTTCTAATAGGCACTGAAGAGTCATGTAGTTCTGTACGAAGCTAGCATGTTCTTGGCGTCTCATCCCCACATCGCATCGACGTGCCGTGACTCCTCCAGACTACCCTATGACAGTATACTATCAGAACTGCCATCCGGTGATCCTGCCATTACACGCAATAATTACCATCCACCCTGTAAACGTTACAGAAGATGAACTACCATCTGATTGCAAACAAGCCATTGAAGATTATGCCTCTTATTATCTTGTTCACATGTGACGTGCACCGCATGCAGACAAAAAGAACGTCCACCTCTCAATTCTGAAGACGTCTACCTATCTTAACATCTTTCATCTCCTCTCAAGAGAAAGCAGGCTCGGTTTCAAAGCTCCCTGTCAACAGTTCCCTGGCGCGAAGACGTTTCTCCCGAAACAGCGCCATCCCATTATTTATGCGCAAGAGCGTGCGGAGGTTGGGAATGTAATCTCCACGTAACGGCACGCTGGCAACAGAGGGGAAACTAAGTCTTCAAAACAAGGAGCGTACTCAGAAACAATACAATGAAGGACCTATTATTTGTTTGCCCTCTGTCACCTTGTAGCTAACTTGACTTTTTTTGGAAGATGATAACACCAATGCTTTTGTATCTCGAATTACGAATTGTTAAAACGTTTGGAATATTTGGGAATCCCTTCACCAGCAAGTACCCAACTGACTGGTGTAGCCATCATGACCCGCTGGAATCCATTGCATCAAGTTTTGTGTGTCAGTGCTGTTGATGATTTCTGTGTTATTAAACCAAACTGTTCGGTGTCTCACTTTTGTATTTTATTGTACTTTGCTACCGCGGATCTCGTTTCCCCTATATTATGTTGCTAAGCTGTTTAGTGAATCTTCTCTGTCTTACTGTATATTGTTTGGCCATGAGTCTTGCTTATATTATGGTGCTAAGCTGTTTAGCATTTCCCCTCTTTGTTTTAGTGTATTTACTTGCTACCAGTTTAGCTAATATACGCGATGCCGCTAAGAAATTTATTACCTCTTCTCTTCATTTTAAAATCTTTGCCCTCCGTTAATCTTTCCAACTCCTGTGTAATGAAACCGCGCCATTGTCTTTGATGATTGTCTTATTGAATTTTCTTTCCATCAATCTGGCTAAACCTTGTGTTGCCTTTTAATTGCCTTGTGATTTAACTTAATTCCATAACTCTTGTTTTCTGACTGAAGAGGTTGACCATGTAAACGATGGACAGAGTCCATGGGAATCTGCATATATGAAGCCCATAAACGGGCACTCACCCGCTGTTTAAGCTTCACGTCGACACCGCAAGGCTACAAGAGGAACAAGATGAGATGAGATCAGACTCAACGAATGCCCACCGATTCCGTTGAATATATGGCTAATTGTTTTCTCACCTCGTTTAAAGTGTCTTTATGTGTGACTTCCTGCACACAATACATTCCTACACTTAGTTTGTCAAACCGTAGATGTTCATGCTTCTGCCGTCAGCTTACTTACTGTTCTTATCGTCCATCCATGTGCAGGACGTGACGATTCCTTGGGTGAGCCCAGTACCAGAGCGCTGTGTGTCGGCTCTGCAATTATGGAAGCCTCCTTGGATGGCGGGGAATGCCCATGGTCTGCCCCTGCCTTCCCTTGAGGACTGACCAGGATGTCTTTGGCTGTTCTATATGGGCCAGCTGGGATGGGGGATAACACCACAACAGGAGAGTCAAACGTCCTAAGAAACCCGCGGGAAGGTTAACCCGGTCAACAAATGCTCGCAGAAGTCGGATGTGTCGGCCTAACGGCGCAAGAACGCAGCTCTGCTGTAAACAGGCACAACGCAATCACGTCCGGAAAAAAAAACTTCAGGATGAACGCAGAAGAAGTTCTTATCGTCCATTATTAATCCATTTCTTCTTACCACTTCCGCACAACTTCAGACGTTTAAAGAAAGCAGCAGTCAACGTGAGCTTGTAAACATCTTCATTGAATTTGCCCTGCAATGGTGCAGGTGCAAGCCGAAATAATGTTCTCTGTTCTGCATATCTTGGACACTCTTGGGGCAAATGTTTAGCCCTCATGTTACCAGTTCCACATTTACATTCGTCAGTATCTTCTATCTTTAGTTGATCAAACCTTTGGTCTTTCAGTCTATTATATCCTGTGCGGAGTCTGAACATTTTCACATAACAGATACCTTGGGGTGCAGTTAAAGGCAAACTAGGAAGAAAAAGGACAAAGGAAATCAGAGATTTAGAATATACAAGAATGGGCAGATCAGAGTTTCCCGTGATTCCACGTGTCACTGAGAATAGACACCAATGGATGACTGTGTTGATGCTTCCGTTATGGAACCACAGTGATCCCCGAATGGTGGTATCCGTTTGTCTGATCTCACCTTATTATCTATTGCTGATGACTCATGTCCTATATTATGATATACAATCGGTGTGTCTGTTTCATATTTCTTCTAGTTTAGTTATTTTCTTTATTTCACAATTAAGAGGGTCATGTTTTTTTTTACAAACAAACTTAACAATATTCAGCCTTATTGTTATAATTGGGATATTTATGTGTGGATTCTGTAATTCCAGAATTAAAAGATACACATTCAAAGGCCAAAATACAAAACAGAACAAAATAAATAGATATATGGGTAGAATAAGAGTATAAAAAGTGTTAAAAAGGCAAGCAGATTGACCTTATTGCACCGGTTTTTTTTTTTCCTTTCATTTTTTTTTAAACGCTCGCTCGTTTTGAACTCGAGCGTAGTCCATACAGGCTTCTTTAAGTAGCACTGGACTGAACTTTGCGTATGGGTTAGCTTTCCAATTACCAGTGTCCCCTGCCATCAGGCGAACCTAATCCGACTTCTGAGGAACTTGTAATTTACGTTCCCAAGTGAAGGACGAGAAGTCAACATTTTAGTCCAACTGACCGGTGTAGGGGTTGAACCCTCTACCTCAGCATCAGCACACCGGATGTTTAATAAAGAGCGCTCTTATTCATTCGGCCATGCTGAGCCCTCCAGGCTTTATCCCATATGACTCGGATGAGCCGATACGCTACCACTGTTGGAAGAGAAGTGCTTCTGTAATGTTGTTTTGTTAAATGGTTCAATGATTGTTTGGTTAACTGGTTGGTTAATCAGTGGTTCTCAATCTTTTTTGACCCATGCACCCTTTTACCATATGTTCAGAATGTCATTCACCCCCCCCCCCCTTTCATATTTCCTCCCTATAAATCCCTCCCCCCCCCCCCCTACACAGTATACGTAAAAATGGAAGCTAAATTTATTAACACATACTAGAACAAGTCTAGACGTCTAAATAAAACGTGATTTGTGCGTCTACTTACATTATAAAAAAAATTAAGAAGGGCGAGAAGTACAGAACCGTAAAGCATGGAGGGTAAAACAATATCAAGTAATCGGTTCTTGTATTAACGCGATATTAAAATAATCTTAATTCCCCCCCCCCCCCGAACCCTAAAATCCCCCCGCGGGGGGGGGGGGGGGGGGGGACTCCCCACCGGTTGAGAACCACTGGGTTAAATATTTCGTTAACTGGTTGGTCTATTCACTGGTTGGTTTATTAGTATGTTGGTTAGATGCCTGGTTGGTTGGTAAATTGGTTGTTTGAATGATTATGTTCATTGGTTAATTTGTTGGTAGGTGAATCCCCTTGAAGACTGAGCGATAACTGTTAAGTCCGAAGAATCGGCCTCCATGAAATGTTAGGCTTGAATAGGGTTTGCATCTATTGCAGTAAGCTTCGTGTTAAACTTTCCTTCGAGCTAGTATCGAAGCACAGTCTCCACATCATCATTATCATGTGTCATGACGATAACCGTGGGCGGTTATGTTTCGTCATCTTACACAATCACCAGAGTCATGGATCAGCTCTGTGTTCTTGTCTCGACCATGCCTTGTGGCAAAGCCATCCAGATATTTACTTCTTTGCCTTCCCCTTCCCTCAATATTTCCAGCTGTCACCAAGTTATGTGGTTAATTTCTTCTCATTACGTGCCCAAACTACTTTGACCGTCTATGTCTAATTTCTCTAATCAGTTTACGGTTTTCATTTGCTTTTTTTTTGATGAAACATGATTTTCTAGGCATCTGTAAAGAATGTAATTTATCATTGCTTTCCTCCTTGACAGTGACCATACTGGTCGATGACCGTAGCCATTGTCTCCAAAACGAGATCCTCTGTCTACCGTGGTAAAATTGGACCATAACTTACAACTATCTTTCGGCTGCTCTCAAACTTCACCCAATACCTGGACTCATGGCTTCGCGTAACCCTGATGTAGCGGGGAGGGTGGGGGTGGGGTGGGGGGGGGGGGCTAAGCGGGTACTCCACTTTACCATCTCCACTGGGACTTATTTAGACGCAATCGATTCGACCAATAACCCGTGAAAACCACAAGAAATGTGCATCATGTCATGTGTTAACTCAAAATGTGTTTCAAAGATCTATCCAACTTTGCACGTCTCATTGTTTGTTAACAAGGTTGAAGTGTTACTAAAATACCTAACAATATTCAAGTACTGCAAGAAGCCAACTTCAGCTGTGAATTACACCCACACCAGGACAAGACAACCGTCAAGATATGATTGGTCACGTTCTGAGACGGGTGAGTCTGGAGAAGGTTGTGACAATCAGGGAGATCGTGGGTGTTAGAGACGGAGGTCGACATAGTCGGAAAATGCTGTGAGGGCGTGTATAGAAGACCATAAGTAGTCGAGCATAACAACATAGAAGACATATGTCTGGAGGGAAATGACCACCTGGCAGCTTAGCATGGCATATCATGATCAGTGCAGCAAGTCAGACAGAACTACAGAACTAATAAATACAGAAGAACTTCAGAACTAATAAATACTAAAGAACTACATAAATTAATGAATACCGGAGAACTACAGAACTAATGAATACTGTGATTGTAGACAATGAAAAAAGTTTTGTTTGAATTCTACGAAAACAATATTATAGTTATATCAAAGCGACAGAGTATGTACTTCTTCTGGAGTATCCTCAGTACGCCGAGTTAAGAATGATTACTGGTCCAGTGGAACAATACTAAACTCTAAGCGGTATGGAACTACAGAGGAACTTCAAAAGAAAAACGCCTGAGTTTATCATCAGAACTCTATGAAGCATGTCGGAGGTGTTTTCAAACTATGAAGCAGAAATTACTGTACTGGGAGTTAGAGCATTCCAACTCCTTTCAGCGCTTCCTGAGACATGAAGTCCGGAATACAAGGAATCATTGGTATCATCAAGGTGTAGGGTTCTTGAGCTCATTTCGAAACCCCTTGATATGCTTCACATATATTGCTTCGTGTCGTTCACTTTAGAGTTGCATATGTCTGCAGTGACAGATCTCTGTACGCACGGGTAACCGACGTGTTCATTGGTCGATCTCTTTGGTGCTTTCTAACAATTTTCTCTTATATTATTTTTATTAATGGACATTTAGTCTCTGAGTTATGACCAAGCCACGGCTGCCATCTCTCATGTATTGCTCTGAACAATTGCCTGTGTTCGTTTAATTTATTCATCGTAATGTCGTGCAGCCCAACTTATTCCTTACATTTAAGCTATGCACCACATAAAGCAGCATGTCGTATTACACACGTTCTTTTACATTTATTTTACGAAGTTAACAACATCCTCTAAGCGAGACTAAACGAAATGCGAACCGACCTTCATTTCTAGGCCCATAGAGGACAGCCTGGCAAAACGTGCTCTGCAATTATGTTCCTGCATCTTTCGAGGGATGTGCGTCACGCCTTGATATACGTCTCTCTCATGAGTCAGTGTGGCCGGCTTGAGACGCTTGCTAATTTAATGCACGAGTGTATAGCAGGAACAGTAATGGATCAATTCCATGTCTTGAGGCTACTGCTAGCCACATATTTGCACAGACCAATCGATGGGTGATGTGGTAGATATCAGACCGACAGCCTTTACTTCCCAGAACATTTACTGATTCCCATTTTAGACTAGTAGACCTGATTAGAAATGCGGATTCAAACAGATCACCACCGGGCCGGCAGGTGAGCATGCAAGCCACACCGTACCGCTGCTCCACAAGGGCAAAGTGGTAAGTGGGACACCAAAGTCTTTACATTAATACTCAACTCTAGAACTAAATATGAACTCCCAAACAATCGTCGCGTTCATATAGGACCTTGCTGGACCACATAAACATTAATGATGCGATCATGGAAGTAAGAAGAGTATTACCAAACTGATCGAGTTAGTTACAGTTAAAGACCCCGTTTCCACGAACATGGCATATTGGGACCACGGTGTTAGGCCCATATGTGTAGGTAGACCGGCACGCGATGTGTGATGTAGCCAGCATCACGGTGTTAGGCCCATATGTGTAGGTAGACCGGCACACGATGTGTGGTGTAGCCAGCATCACGGTGTTAGGCCCATATGTGTAGGTAGACCGGCACACGATGTGTGATGTAGCCAGCATCACGGTGTTAGGCCCATATGTGTAGGTAGACCGGCACACGATGTGTGATGTAGCCAGCATCACGGTGTTAGGCCCATATGTGTAGGTAGACCGGCACGCGATGTGTGATATAGCCAGCATCACGGTGGCCGTTCTCAATTCAGTATAACGATGACCATTTGTAGCTTATAAGATTAGATCGACCTAGCAGCAACATAACATTATCCTTTCAGCCAACCTTCATCATTGCAGTCAATCTTCATTGTGGGGACGGCACTTAATTCATTGAAAATAATTCCTGCCTCGTGAGGTTCTAACCTACGACCATGCCAGCGAAGTAGTCACTCCGTTATCACGGCCCTACAAAATGGTGGTGACAGAGAGATGATACCGCCCAATTGCCTAAATATTATCTTATGAAAAAGCTACTTAATCTGCTAATATCGCAACATACCATGATGCCAGGCTACCTAATATCTTATATGTCGTTCTTTTCACAGTTTACAATTCATCTTACCAGTTCTTACAATGCACTCCTTTTTGTTTTTCGCTCTTCGCAAGCCCAAAAGCACTACCTGCCTCCTTCTAATGCCAAATCCGTTTTCTCCTTGACTTTTGCTCCCGTTAGACCATCTTCATTACTCTTTTTTGGCTGTCCATGACATTTTTTACATTCCTCCGTAAAGCTACACGCCCCTGGATGTCGAAAGTAATTACAAGATTAGAAGTATTGGCGTCATTGGAGCACTAGCGCGAAAATTATTTGCCCGTCTTCATTCTTTATCTGACCTAGGGAATCCCACGGCTGAGAACTCCACAGCGACTTGCAAAAAGTACTAATGTCTGTCCTAATTACCGGGTATGTACATCAAAGTACACCGGGCCACATCATTTTTCTGCTCTGCTTCTGCTGGGCTTTATAATCTGCATTAGTCAAGATACAATCATGGCAACTGGCACGTAGTACGAACGTGTCCTGGGAGAAACAATACGGACCGAGAAACCGATAACGATGAGGGGAAACAGTCTTTAGGGAGAATTCGTTTTCTTCTTCTTTGGGAAGGAAAAGTAACCGATATAGCTTGAATATACAGCAGGGAGAAGGGGGAAAAGACAGTACAGCACATTAGGTAGACCTACCACAAAGATAAATTGATTACCTGGGCAAACAGATAGAGACAGAGATATCCAGTAAGTCAAGTAGGTAGTAAGCAGGCAATCAAACAAAGATAACCAGAAATAACGGTATATAGAAACATACAATAGTATAGAACAGCATATAGAAACAAACTACAATACAGAACAGTACATATATAATTAAATATTACAGAGACATTCAAAACAATGTTTTCCCACAGTGAATTTGAATAACGAAGACACAACAATATATTGCACTATTTATTGCCAAACATATTTCGCTGCATCTTGTCGGGTATCTACAGCAGAAATCACACTCCATAAACTATAGCAATAAGATACATCCTGAAATGGATTGCGTTAGTTTATTTTGTGTGATTTCTGCAATTTGAACCTGACGAGGTGCAGCGAAATATGCCAGGCAATAAATTGTGTAATATATTGTCTGTGTTATTGTTATTCATATCAAACAGACAGATATATCGGTATATATAAATATACTATAATACACACAGATAGAACAGTATATGGACATATACTATAATACAGGCTTGCAGACAGGCAGGCAGGCAAACGGGCCGAACGAACAAACGTTAATTTAAAAGGGTTAAGAATTTAGCACACAAGCAGGCTAGCAGACAGACAAACAGACAGGATGACAGACAGAGAGACAGACAGACCGACAAACATGCCGAACGAACTTTATTTCAAAGTGTTAAGAATTTGGCTGGCAGGCCGTCTACCATTCTGTCCTTCGGTCAGGCAGGCAGGCAGGCAGGCAGGCAGGCAGACGCAGTGTTGCGGGGAGGCACGGTGAAACACAACTATACACACAGAAGTACATCCCTACAGACGTGCTTGATGTAACGTTTTCCCAGATGGCCCTTCTAATCATAGCTGGTCTTACCAAGTCCACGTGTACCACGCCCTGTGTATTCTTGCAGTCCACTATTAGCCCTTAACAACAATCAAGCGGCCATTAAGAATCTTTGCTCTGGCTTCAAGCACTCTTACACATTGTTTCAGCTAGCGTAATTCTAGCCCAACAACTGAACACAAGTTAAGGGGTAATTAACGGCCGCTTCTGTGTGATAACAATGACAGGAAGACTTCCAAAGAATAAGAAGAAAGCAGAGACATAGTGCTGGATTCTCTGGCTTAAGACGAAATACAAAGTACGCGTGACAACATCTTTCACATGAAGGCAATTATAGAGAAAAGGCAGAGTATAATGAAATTCTATACTCCAGTTTTATAGACTCATCATCAACATCATGTGCCATGCAGAAAAGGGTGCCTACCATGGTTCGCCATCTCACACAACCACCAGAATCTTGGATCCGGTCTGTGCTCTTGTCCCGACTATGTTATGTTGCCAAGCCATCCAATGTTCCTTTCGTTGTTTTCCCCTAACTATTTTCCCTATCAGTGTTGCCAATTGTTGTCATTCAATGTTTACGTGTATTTCTCCTCTTAGTGTGCCCACAATTATTGTCTGACTACACCCTATTTCTCCAATAAATTTACGGTTTGCATTTGACTCTTGAATCACTGTTCCGTTCGTTTTTCTGCCCGTCCATCTTATTCTTTGCATTTTTCTCAGAAACACATTTCCTCATTAAATATTTGTCAGCGTGTCTGCTTACTGTTCTTGTTTCACGTGCATACGGTAGTTTTGATTCTATGCAGCACTTCAACACTCTTTTGTCTCACGGCAATGGACAGTTGTTGTTGTTGTTTTTTTTATTGGTGAGTATGTTAGCCATTTTGCAAAAGGCTACTAGTCTACACCAACTAACGTATTTGTTCATGTAACACGCCATTACGATGTTTCCCTACACCATCTTTTCGCTGCACAGATTGGCTTAATCAGCCGCCTGCAAGTCTGTTCTAGGGCTGACAGATTACAACATGGTCCCCCTGAACATCCATAGCCAAGCAACCAGGGAGCAGGAGCCAGGTTCAATCTTCAGATGGTGGATGTCCTTGTTGACGACACTCTGCTCTGGATGGACTATGTCACGTACAATATGTGCCAGATATTTATTTAGTTGTTTAACATACGCTGAGGGAAGCAGCCCAGCAATATTACCGTGACCTTGTATATGTGATGTAAATGTATCTCTACAGTAATATGACATTTGACCGAACAGCGGAAGCCCAGACGCAGTTAGATCGACAGCAACAACAGCCACATAAGCTATAGAGGTGTATTGTATTTTACATGCGGCGATACATCCACGCTTCAATTACCTAAATAAGTTACAGCTGAATTGAGTTGAGCGAAGAACCGACATCGCAGCACTCGAGACATTCCCATACACGCTATGGCATCAGTTGTAATCTAATAATTATGTGTCCATTACACCATTCTCTCCAGGCTATGGTGGTGTTTTTCTTCTTCCACACTATACACACGATCCCATAAAGGCCCTAGCCACATCTGTCTTATTGTGTACCAATACCCCACCCAGGGGTGCAGACCCAGCCAATCTGTCCGCCTGCTCGCTTCCCAACACACCAGCATGTCCGGGGGGGGGGGGGGGGGGAAGAAGAGAAATCCAACGGATGCTCCCTATATTTGATTGTTTTTTTTTTAACTTGAAGTATGTCACTCTGCACTAAGCATGCCTGTCTTCTATATTAGCTATACTACTTACGTACTACGTGTATTCTTTTTCTTCTTGCTGTTCATCTTCGTATTCTTCTTCCTTTCATCTTTAAGAGGGCCTCAGGCCTACAATCAACTCATGATGAACCCTTATTATATTTATACATAATTTATTTGAACTTGCAGTTCAAGTTTCCTACAGGATTAAGTAACGAGTCTAACGCCAATCCTCCTTGCTTTCCTCTTCCTGCTGCTCAGTAAAAGCTGTTAAGACCACCTATACGCAGCATTGTTTTAGTAATAAGCAACCAATTAACTCAGCGCGAGCCAGACCACTAAAGATGAGGGAGAGGGGGGAAAACAAACCAGTCATAATGTGGTCATTCCGAAACCTGCTCCGTCTTACACCGGAAACGATTTAAGAGCTGACACTTCCGGTTCCTTTCTGCGATATAGGAAATGACACAAGGCGGAGAGGTGAAAGTCTTCACGTGCAATAAGTGTAGATACCAATCACCTCCTTGAGGAAGTCAATCAACTCACGATGAAACGGTTGCCTATGAGAGTGTAGAAGTGACCGGCGACATAAAACCGGGACAGCAGACGAGCCACTGAAAATAGAAAGTGAGAATGGGGGGCCAACGCGATGCTCCGATAAAGAGCTGGCTAAGCTGTTAGCATGTTTAGCAACAGAGCAAATTGTGGACGTCATGGGGTTATGGTGGTTAATATCATGGCGATTGACAGTAACAGCAGTTCTGTGGGAGCAACGTAATAGGGTAGCGGTTATACACTTGCCTACCGACCATGGGTTCGCATAGAGGCGGATGTTTTACACTGACCTTGGCTCCCAGAATGCAGGCGTAATACTGACCACATAACCCACCCAGTGCCGATTAGTCTATGCAAATATGGGTATAGCACGATGTGCCCCGTTGCGCTTTATGGCGTGTACAAGTGTCCCTATAGGTTTTTTTTCGCATATCCTTTACAGGGCATCGCTGTCAACACCAGCATTTTACCGCTGTTGTTGATTTCTTGGCGAGATGCTCAGTAGTTTACCATTGCTTTCTGATCGGCCGGTTCCTTTATCCCGTAAGTCACCAACACGGCGAGAACCGCTACCAATTCTCGCACGCTGCGTTACCCTACGTGGATAAACGGGATTACGGAGAAAGTCGTTTAACGCCTAGGCCAGGAAGGCCAGGCTATCCCTATAGATAACCTTAAATGCCGATTGGTCAATAAATGGGTCAAGCACCATAAAACCTACACGCTTTAAGTCCTGTAAAAGGGTACTTGACTTGATTTGACTTACAGTTTTCGTATCAGGTAGTCAAGAAAACCATGCACTACATTTGTTTGTAGAAATATAAAAGGCGTCATTCCATCTCTGGTACCAGAGTCTGTTCAATTAACAATGGCTGCGGATATATTAACATGGTTAACAATTTGATTCGCTGGAATATGTGTTCATCTCTCTCTCTCTCTCTCTCTCTCTCTCTCTCTCTCTCTCTCTCTCTCTCTCTCTCTCTCTCTCTCCCCTCTCTCACACACACAGCTTTGTTTTCATGATTCTATGACACCATCTTAATCGTTCTGTTCTCGTTCCCAGATGAGGGTTACATGTTGTTTTTTTTTTTGGTTTTTTGTTTGTTTGCTAGTTTGTTTGGTTGTTGCAGATATGTATGTAATGATACTACACGTCTCCTAATCTCTCGGGTAGTGAGATCAGACACTTAGCTCTCTCGTATAAGTGCGAAAAGCTGAAGGCTCCGTAGCGCACGTTTACAATCCCATGGCAGTTCGAAATGGCAAAAAGTAGGCCTTCAAGCTTCAGTGCTGGCATTAGTGCTAGGTAAGAAAAACCCACCCGCTGGTAGACAGAGCCCGTTACCCAGGACGGAACCAGTGTAGAGGAAACAAACCTTTCACGAATGCATGTTGAAGTATGCCCACTGACTACTGAGGTGCATAACTAGGTGTTATACACTCCCTTCGAAAGAGGAAAGAAAGAGTTCCGTTCAACGCAGGAACCTGCTAATAAATGTGTGTAGTTTATTCATGACTATTTTAGTCGTTCCCCGGGTTTCTGATCCAGACAGTAGTACTGACTAAACGTTAGAGATAAATATCCTAGGTTTAGTCAGGAAAATGGTTAAAGGAAATACAAACATGATCGGGAGCAAGTTACAGCGTCAGCGACGGAACAAAGAAATGTGACTAAAAGCAGCGGCGTAATAACTAATAAAAGAAAAAGCAGCAACAGATCAACTAACACAATAAAGACCGTCACAGAACATGTTGCATGCATTATGATGGCAGGATTTATTATTTTAAAAAATATATAATTAGAAGACGGTAACAAAGGCAGCAAAGGAATGAAGAAATGCGGGGAGTTGCAGCATTCCCACAAATAATAAGAATTTAACAACAAAGAAGACTAAGAATTTTGCTCAAACTGAGCACAAAGCGAAACCTTTGTAGGTACGCTAAGATCCAGCTGCTGTAGACGACACTAGAGTTCAAGCAATGCAAACAGCGCAGATCACCATGCCTGGGATGAGACTGCAAGGATTTATCATTTTTCAAAACAATAGTAGATTCATCTGCAGCACGCCAGGTCAATTACGTGCGCGCAAGAAACGTAAAGCAGCTCTGGAATTCCCTTCTTCTGTTATGATCCTGGACGGCCGTTGGCATTTCTGGAGTCCGACTCGGGACAAACTCGGTTTCAGATATCACTTTTATATTCCAGATCGTGTCTTGTTACTCACCTTAGTTCAAGTTTATCGTTTTCTACCGTCTCATCTCGCATTACCATTAAGCGAATCTAGCGCCATTTTTATGCCTAATTGTAATTGGCGTAGATGGTTTATTACCAATATGTTGATTTGCTTTTTATGTTAGGAAGAGGGTAGGAAAGACACTATGAGAAGCACTAAAAGCCCCGATAACTTCTTAAAGCAGGCAATCAACGAAGATACTGGAGAATGTTTCTTGTTCTGCATGCCATTTGAGAGCAAATAGCTCCAACCAAAAAGTGCCAAAAGAGAGCCGCGGTAGCGTAGTGGCTTGAAGCTTGACTACTGCCGACCCAATGGTCATGGGTTCGATCCGCATAGGGTCAGATTCGAATTTTTTAAAATTGACTTTGGCTGCCAGGTTGGCCCTGTCTAAAATCGGTATCAGGAAATGCCTTATGAAGTAAAGGCTGGCGGTGTAATACTGACCACATCACCCACCCAGAGCCGATTGGTTTATACAGATACAGGCCTAGTACTATATGTTCAACGCGCATTGAGATGTGTAACGTGGCTCTTTGTTTTTATTAAAAGTACAAACAGCCACTTGAGATATCTCCTGCAAATATCATGTCCAACTAGGGGGTCAGCAAGGCCGAATGGATCAGAACGCGTGTTCTTAAACATCCCATGTGCAGATGTCGAGGTAAGGGATTCAACCCCTACACCGGACAGTTGGATTAAAATGTTGACTTCTCGTCTTTGACCTGGGGACGTAAATTATAATTACCTCTGAAGTCGGAGTGGATCCGCTTGATTGTGAGGGACACAGGTAAAAGGGAAAGCTAATCCACACGTAAAATTCAGTCCAGTGTGTAGTGTGTATGGAGTATTGAGTT